>JAJSRW010000446.1:0-38547 GCA_022414725.1 Microglena sp. YARC | reverse complement strand
AGCATAAAACAAATCACTCGAACCCGACGTTGATCCATTTTTGTATTTTCTTACCCAATGTCAGGGATAGTGCCATTCAAATGTGGGACCTAATCGAAGGGCGGTGCTCATTACACCACCCCGTTAAAGGTCAAGCACCCCTGGGTCAGAGACCTCACAAACAAAATTCAACTCGACCCTGACGTTCATAACATTTGTGTTATTCTTTACCAAAGAGGGATGTGCCATTTCACAATGTGGGACCTAAATGAAGGGGCGTGCTTCATACACCACCCCTCTAGAAGGCTCAAGCCCCCCCCCTGGTCAGCAGACCCTCACAAACAAAATCCTCGACCCTGACGTCATAACATTTTTATTTTCTTACCAATGCGGGATAGTGCATCAAAATGTGGGACCTAATGAAGGGGCGGTGCTCATACACCACCCCTCTAAAGGCTAAAGCCCCCCCCTGGGTCAGCAGACCCTCACAACAAAACATCAACATCGAACCCTGACGTTCATTAACATTTTTTTATTTCTTACCAATTCAGGATATGTGCTCATTCAAATGTGGGACCTAATGAAGGGGCGGTCTCATACACACCCCTCTAAAGGCTCAAGCCCCCCCCTGGGTCAGCAGACCCTCACCAAACAAAATCAACGCCAGAGCGCTCGAACGTTATCTGAACGTTCATAACTTTTTGTAATTTCTACCAATGCAGGGATAGTGCCATTCGAAATGTGGACCTAATGAAGGCGGTGCTACATACACACCCCTCTAAAGGCTTCAAGCCCCCCTGGTCAGCAGACCCTCACAAACAAAAATCACTCGAACCTGACGTTCATAATTTTTGTATTTCAACTTACCAATCGCAGGATAGTGCCATTCAACATGTGGGACCTAATGAAGGGGCGGTGCTCATACACCACACCCCTCTAAAGCTCAAGCCCCCCCCTGGGTCAGCAGACCCTAAACAAATCAACTCGAACCTGACGTTATAACATTTTGTATTTCTTACAAGTGCGGGCTAGTTTTTGCCATTCAATGTGGGACCTAACTGAAGGGCGGTGCTCATACACCACCCTCTAAAGGCTCAAGCCCCCCTGGTCAGCAGACCCTCACTAAACAAAAATCAACTCGAACCCTGACGTTCATAACATTTTTGTATTTACCAATTAGGGATTAGTGCTATTCAATGTGGGACTAATAAGGGGCTGCTCATACCCTTAAAGGCTAGCCCCCCTGGTCCAGCAGACCATCCACAACAAAATCCAATCGAACGCCCATTCAAATTTTTGTTTTCTTACAATGCAGTGATGTGCATAAATTGGGACTAATAAAGGGGCGGTGCTCATCACACCACCTTCTAAAGGGCCAAGCCCCCCGGTGCACCTCACTCACAACAAAATACACAGCCATCCCTGACGTTCATATTTATTGTATTTCTAAAAGTCACAAAGCCCCCCTGGGTCAGGGTATGTGACCCTCAATGTGGGACAAAATCACTCAACTAATAGGGGCGGTGTCATACGTCATAACTTGTATTTCTTACCAATTGCAGATAGTTAAAGGCTCAGCACCCAAATGGGTGGACTAATGAAGGGGCAGCTTCATACCCACCCCAAAATCTAAGGCTCTGAACCCCCCCTGGGTCAGAGACCTCAACTACAAAATCAACAAATGTCGACAAGTCCCCCTGACGCCCCCCCCTGGGCAGCAGACCACAAACAAAATCATAACATTTTTTGTATTTCTTACCAATTCAGGATAGTGCCATTCAAATGTGGGACCTAATGAAGGGCGGTGTCAATCACACCTCTAAGGCTCAAGCCCCCGGTGACCTTCACAAAAAAATAGCTCACCACTTAATGCAGGGATAGTGCCTCTGAAGCTCAAGCCCCCCCCTGCGGTCAGCAAGACCTCACAAACAAAATCAACTCGAACCCTGACGTTCATAACATTTTTGTATTTCTTACCAATGCAGGGGGATAGTTGCCCCCCCCCCCCCCCCCCCCATTCAAAATGACCTTAATGAAGGGGCGGTGCTCATACACCCACGGCTAAAGGTAATGAAGACCCTCACAAACCATAAAAATCAACTCGGCGGATAAAATTTGTATCTTTACTCATACATTTCAAATTGGGAAACAGGGGCGTGCTTTTTCCTCTCTAAAGGCTCAGCCCCCCTGGGTCAGGACCCTACAACCTCAAGAAAAAAAACCCCCCCCGTTTTTTTTTTTTTTTTTTCATTAAAAAAAAAAATTTTTTGTATTTCTCAAAGCAGGGTCAAATGTGAGCAGCTCTACACCACCCTCACAAACAAAATCAACTCGAACATTATTTGTATTTGCCTGACGTTCATAAGAAGGGCGGTGTCATACACCACCCGCTCTTCCAAAGCCCCCCCCTGTATTTCTTACCAATGCAGGGATAGGTGTCAATACACCACCCTCTAGGCTCAAGCCCCCCCCCTGGGTAGCCATTCAAATGTTACCAAAGACAGGGACCAAATGTGGGGACTAATGAAGGGGCGGTGCTCATACACCCCATTTTTGTTTCCCAATCTAGTTGCCAAGGCTAATCAAGCCCACCCCTGGGTCAAGACCCTCACAAACAAAAAATTCATAACTCGACCCTCATAAACATTTTGTAACATGCCGGAAATCAAAACTCGAACCCTGCTCAAGCCCCCCCCTGGTCGCAACCCTTCACAAACCATTCATATTAACACTGTTTTTGTATTTCTCAGAATACCAAGTGATCCTAATGAAGGAGGGCTCATTATCACCACCCCTTAAAGCTAGCCCCCCCCGGTGCCATTCAAATGTCGGTTTCACTAACATTTTTGTATTCTAATGAAGGAACCCCAATAAGGCGCGTGCTCTTAAATCAAGCCCCCCCCACAGAACCCTACACTACCAAAATTTCAACCACCCCTCTAAAGGCAAATGTGGTACCAAGCTAACACCCCCCCTCAAGCCCCCCCTGGTCAGCAGACCCTCACAAACAAAATCAATCGAACCCTGACGTTCATAACATTTTTGTATTTTCTTACCAAATGCAGGATAGTTGCCATTCAAATGTGACCTAATGACTAAAACAATGAGCCCCCCCCCTGGTCAGGCAACCCTCACGGCGGTGCTCATTTTTTGTATACACCAGTGCCCCTCTCAAAATGCTTTCCATTACACCACCCCTCAAGCCCCCCCTGGGTCAGGCAGACCCTCACAAACAAAATCAACTCGACCCTGACGTTCATAACATTTTTGTTATTTCTTACCAATGCAGGAATTTATGCTGCCATTCAAATTGTGGGGACCTAATGAAGGGGCGGTGCTCATACACCACCCCTCTAAAGCTCAAGCCCCCCTGGGTCAGCAGACCCTCACAAACAAAATTCAACTCGAAAACTGACGTTCATAACATTTTTGTATTTCTTACAAATGGCAGGATAGTTGCCATGTGCCATTTCAAATGTGGACCTAATAAGGCGGTGATAATTGAGGCTCAAGCACCCTCACAAACAAAATCAAAACTCGGAAACCCTGACGTTCATTAACATTTATTGATTTCTCCTACCAAAAGCAGGGAATAGTGCCACTCAAATGTGGAACCTACATGAAGGGGCGACTTCATAACATTTGCTCATACACCACCCCTCTACAAAAGGCTCTGCTTGCCCTAATGAAGTCGCGAGTGCTCATACACCACCCTCTAAAGGCTCAAGCCCCCCTGGGTCAGCAGACCCTCACAAACCAAAATCAACTCGAACCCGAACAAATGTGGACCTAATGAACGTTCATAACATTTTTGTATTTCTTACCAGGATGTCAAAGAAGTGCCATCTAAAATGTGGTCATGATACAGCACCCGTACACCACCCCTCTAAGGCTCAACCCCGCTGGGTCAGCAGACCCTCACAAACAAAAAATCAACTCAATCCGACCTCCATTTTTGCACGTTCATTACCAATGTGTGCAGTGTATTTCTTACCAATGTGGGGGATAGTTGCCATTTCAAATGTGGACCTTAATGAAGCGGTCATACACCACCCCTCTAAAGGCTCAAGCCCCCCTGGGTCAGCAGACAGGCTCACAGCAACAAACATCAACTCGAACCCTGACGTTTCATAACATTTTTGTATTTCTAAAGGCTAGCCATTCAAATGTGAACAAAATCAACTCAAAGTCTGGCGCATTTCTTACCAATCAGCAAGACCTCACAAAACAAAATCAACTCAGCACGTTCAAACCTTTTTTGTGGGACCTAATGAAGGGGCGGTGCTCATACACCACCCCTCTAAAGGCTCAAGCCCCCCCCTGGCAGTCAGAGCATGACCCTCACAAAACAAAATCAACTCGAAACCCTGACGTTCATAACATTTTTGTATTTTCTTACCAAGCAGGGATAGTGCCATTCAATTGTGGGACCTATATGAAGGGGGGCGGCTGCTCATACACCGAACCCCTCTACAAAGGCTCAAGGCCCCCCCCTGGGTCAGCAGACCCTCACAAACAAAATCAACTCGAACCCTGACGTTCATAACATTTTTGTATTTCTTACCAATGCAGGGATAGTGCCATTCAAATGTGGGACCTAATGAAGGGCGGGTGCTCATACACCACCCCTCTAAAGGCTCAAAGCCCCCCCCCTGGGTCAGCAGACCCTCACACAACAAATCAACTCGAACCCTGACGTTCATAACATTTTTGTATTTCTTACCAATGCAGGGATAGTGCCATTCAAATGTGGGACCTAATGAAGGGGCGGTGCTCATACACCACCCCTCTAAAGGCTCAAGCCCCCCCCTGGGTCAGCAGACCCTCACAAACAAAATCAACTCGAACCCTGACGTTCATTTCTACACATTTTTGTATTTCTCATACACACCACTAATGCCAGGGATAGACCCTCACAAACAAATCAACTCTAACCTGACGTTCATAACATTTGTATTTCTTACCAATCATAGTGCCTTCAAATGTGGGACCTAATGAAGGGGCGGTGCTCATACACCACCCCTCTAAAGGCTCAAGCCCCCCCCTGGGTCAGCAGACCCTCACAAACAAAATCAACTCGAACCCTGACGTTCATAACATTTTTGTATTTCTTACCAATGCAGGGATAGTTGCCATTCAAATGTGGGACCTAATGAAGGGGGCGGTGCTCATACACCACCCCTCTAAAGGCTCAAGCCCCCCCCTGGGTCAGCAGACCCTCACAAACAAAATCAACTCGAACCCTGACGTTCATAACCATTTTTGTATTTCTTACCAATGCAGGGATAGTGCCATTCAAATGTGGGACCTAATGAAGGGGCGGTGCTCATACACCACCCCTCTAAAGGCTCAAGCCCCCCCTGGGTCAGCAGACCCTCACAAACAAAATCAACTCGAACCCTGACGTTCATAACATTTTTGTATTTCTTACCAATGCAGGGATAGTGCCATTCAAATGTGGGACCTAATGAAGGGGCGGTGCTCATACACCACCCCTCTAAAGGCTCAAGCCCCCCCTGGGTCAGCAGACCCTCAACAACAAAATCAACTCGAACCCTGACGTTCATAACATTTTTGTATTTCTTACCAATGCAGGGATAGTGCCATTCAAATGTGGGACCTAATGAAGGGGCGGTGCTCATACACCACCCCTCTAAAGGCTCAAGCCCCCCCCCTGGGTCAGCAGACCCTCACAAACAAAATCAACTCGAACCCTGACGTTTCATAACATTTTTGTATTTCTTACCAAAGCAGGGATAGTGCCATTCAAATGTGGGACCTAATGAAGGGGCGGTGCTCATACACCACCCCTCTAAAGGCTCAAGCCCCCCCCTGGGTCAGCAGACCCTCACAAACAAAATCAACTCGAACCCTGGACGTTCATAACATTTTTGTATTTCTTACCAATGCAGGGATAGTGCCATTCAAATGTGGGACCTAATGAAGGGGCGGTGCTCATACACCACCCCTCTAAAGGCTCAAGCCCCCCCCCTGGGTCAGCAGACCCTCACAAACAAAATCAACTCGAACCCTGACGTTCATAACATTTTTGTATTTCTTACCAATGCAGGATAGTGCCATTCAAATGTGGGACCTAATGAAGGGGCGGTGCTCATACACCACCCCTCTAAAGGCTCAAGCCCCCCCCTGGGTCAGCAGACCCTCACAAACAAAATCAACTCGAACCTGACGTTCATAACATTTTTGTATTTCTTACCAATGCAGGGATAGTGCCATTCAAATGTGGGACCTAATGAAGGGGCGGTGCTCATACACCACCCCTCTAAAGGCTCAAGCCCCCCCCTGGGTCAGCAGACCCTCACAAACAAAAATCAACTCGAACCTGACGTTCATAACATTTTTTTGTATTTCTTACCTAACATGCAGGGATAGTGCCATTCAAATGTGGGACCTAATGAAGGGGCGGTGCTCATACACCACCCCTCTAAAGGCTCAAGCCCCCCCCCTGGGTCAGCAGACCCTCACAAACAAAATCAACTCGAACCCTGACGTTCATAACATTTTTGTATTTCTTACCAATGCAGGGATAGTGCCATTCAAATGTGGGACCTAATGAAGGGGCGGTGCTCATACACCACCCCTCTAAAGGCTCAAGCCCCCCCTGGGTCAGCAGACCCTCACAAAACAAAATCAACTCGAACCCTGACGTTCATAACATTTTTGTATTTCTTACCAATTCAGGGATAGTGCCATTCAAATGTGGGGACCTAATGAAGGGGCGTGCTCATACACCACCCCTCTAAAGCTCAAAAGCAGCTCAAGCAACCATAACATTTTTGTATTTTTACCCCTATTCAAATTGTGGACCTAATGAAGGGGGTGCCATTCAAGGCTCAAGCCCCCCCTGGGTCAGCAGACCCTCACAAACAAAATCAACTCGAACCCTGACGTTCATAACATTTTTGTATTTCTTACCAATGCAGGGATAGTGCCCATTCAAATGTGGGACCTAATGAACTCGGGGCGGTGTCATACACACCCTCTAAAGGCTCAAGCCCCCCCTGGGTCAGCAGACCCTCACAAACAAAATCAACTCGAACCCTGACGTTCATAACATTTTTGTATTTCTTACCAATGCAGGGATAGTGCCATTCAAATGTGGGACCTAATGAAGGGCGGTGCTCATACACCACCCCTCTAAAGGCTCAAGCCCCCCCCTGGGTCAGCAGACCCTCACAAACAAAATCAACTCGAACCCTGACGTTCATAACATTTTTGTATTTCTTTACCAATGCAGGATAGTGCCATTCAAATGTGGGACTAATGAAGGGGCGGTGCTCATACACCACCCCTCTAAAGGCTCAAGCCCCCCCCTGGGTCAGCAGACCCTCACAAACAAAATCAACTCGAACCCTGACGTTCATAACATTTTTGTATTTCTTACCAATGCAGGGATAAGTGCCATTCAAATGTGGGACCTAATGAAGGGGCGGTGCTCATCACCACCCCTCTAAAGGCTCAAGCCCCCCCCTGGGTCAGCAGACCCCTCACAACAAAATCAACTCGAACCCTGACGTTCATAACATTTTTGTATTTCTTACCAATGCAGGGATAGTGCCATTCAAAATGTGGGACCTAGTGAAGGCGGTGCTCATACACCACCCTCTAAAGGCTCAAGCCCCCCCCTGGGCCATTCAAAAGCAGACCCTCACAACAGCTCAAATCAACTCGAACCCTGACGTTCATAACATTTTTGTATTTCTTACCAATGCAGGGATAGTGCCATTCAAATGTGGGACCTAATGAAGGGCGTGCTCATACACCACCCCTCTAAGGCTCAAGCCCCCCCTGGGTCAGCAGACCCTCACAAACAAAATCAACTTCGAACCCTGACGTTCATAACAGTTTTTGATGCAAGGGATAGTGCATTCATGTGGGACCTAATGACAGGGGCGGTGCTCATACACCACCCTCTAAAGGCTCAAGCCCCCCCCTGGGTCAGCAGACCCTCACAAACAAAATCAACTCGAACCCTGACGTTCATAAACATTTTGTATTTCTTACCAATGCAGGATAGTGCCATTCAATGTGACCTAATGAAGGGGCGGTGCTCATACACACCCCTCTAAAGGCTCAAGCCCCCCTGGGTCAGCAAGACCCTCACAAACAAAATCAACTCGAACCCTGACGTTCATAACATTTTTGTATTTCTTACCAATGCAGGGATAAGTGCCATTCAAATGTGGGAACCTAATGAAGGGGCGGTGCTCATACACCACCCCTCTAAAGGCTCAAGCCCCCCCCCTGGGTCAGCAGACCCTCACAAACAAAATCAACTCGAACCCTGACGTTCATAACATTTTTGTATTTCTTACCAATGCAGGGATAGTGCCATTCAAATGTGGGACCTAATGAAGGGGCGGTGCTCATACACCACCCCTCTAAAGGCTCAAGCCCCCCCTGGGTCAGCAGACCCTCACAAACAAAATCAACTCGAACCCTGACGTTCATAACATTTTTGTATTTCTTACCAATGCAGGGATAGTGCCATTCAAATGTGGGACCTAATGAAGGGGCGGTGCTCATACACCACCCCTCTAAAGGCTCAAGCCCCCCCCTGGGTCAGCAGACCCTCACAAACAAAATCAACTCGAACCCTGACGTTCATAACATTTTTGTATTTCTTACCAATGCAGGGATAGTGCCATTCGCATGTGGGACTTGATGAATGGGCGGTGCTCATACACCACCCCTCTAAAGGCTCAAGCCCCCCCCTGGGTCAGCAGACCCTCACAAACAAAATCAACTCGAACCCTGACGTTCATAACATTTTTGTATTTCTTACCAATCAACATACTTGATGGCGGTGCTCATACACCACCCCTCTAAAGGCTCAAGCCCCCCCTGGGTCAGCAGACCTCACAAACAAAATCAATCGAACCCTGACGTTCATAACATTTTTGTATTTCTTACCAATGCAGGGATAGTGCCATTCGCATGTGGGACTTGATGAATGGGCGTTGGCTCCTAATGGTGGGTGGTGGGTGGGGTCGGTGACCAAACCCTAAACCCTAAACCCTAACCCACCCACAAACCCCCCCACCCACGTTGGCTCCGCTGATATAATCCCCCTTCTTACTCGTACTCTTTATATTATTGGGGTACTCTCTTATATATTTTTTGAATTCTCTTTATTTTCTTTCCAATGCATGGATAGTGGCATTCGCATGTAGAACCTGCTGACCTGCTGACGTTCCTACCACTTTTACTTTCCTGCCAATGCATGAAAAGTGCCATTCGTAAGTGGGACCTGGTGAAGGGGCGGTCGCTCCGCTAATAGTATCACCCTCATTACTTACACCATTTATATTTGTTGTATATTCTATAATATTCTTTTTATTTTCTGGTGAAGGGGCGGTGCTCCTACACCACACCACCAGGCGTTCTTGTCACCCTTTTATTTTCTTGCCTATGCAGGGATAGTGCCATTCGAATGTGGGACCTGCTCTAGGGGTGGTGCTCATACACCGCCCCTCTTGAGGCTCTAGCCATCCCCTGGGTTAGCAGACCCTCACAAACAAAATCAACTCGAAACCCTGACGTTCCTACCACTTTTATTTTCTTGCCTATGCAGGGATAGTGCCATTCGAATGTGGGACCTGATGAAAGGACGGTGCTCCTACACCACCCCTCTAGGCGTTCTCATTGCCCTTTTTATTTTCTTGCCTATGCAGGGATAGTGCCATTCGAATGTGGGATCTGGTGAAGGGGCGGTTTTCCTACACCACCCCACTAGGCGTTCTCGTTACCCTTTTTATTTTCTTGCCTATGCAGGGATAGTGCCATTCGAATGTGGGATTTGGTGAAGGGGCGGTTTTCCTACACCACCCCACTAGGCGTTCTCGTTACCCTTTTTATTTTCTTGCCTATGCAGGGATAGTGCCATTCGAATGTGGGACCTGATGAAAGGGCGGTGCTCATACACCTCCCCTCTTGAGGCGGAGGGCGACATTGTGAAATTCTCGCCTGGTGGAGATACCTACACCTTAGTGTGTGGCAGGAAGGTGAGCACGAGGGGATGCATGACATAGAGAAAGGTAAGGGTAGCAGGGTTTGTGTGTCAGGGTGGGTGGGGGGGTGGGGGGGGCACAGCCGCATGCATGAATTGACAATCGGACGAGCCCATGTTGCGCAGGAGTCATTGTGAAAGTCTCCCCGGCGGAGATACCTACACCTTAGTGTGTGGCAGGAAGGTGAGCACGAGGGGATGAATGATATAGAGAAAGGTAAGGGTAGCAGGGTTTGTGTGTCAGGGTGGGTGGGGGTGGGGGGGCACAGCCGCATGCATGAATTGACAATCGGACGAGCCCATGTTGCGCAGGAGTCATTGTGAAAGTCTCCCCGGCAGAGATACCTACACTTTAGTGTGTGGCAGGAAGGTGAGCACGAGGGGATGAATGACATAGAGAAGGGTAAGGGTAGCAGGGGCTACCTACTAACCAAGCAAGCAACCAATACCACATATCACTAGCCATTCATTACCTACCTATCTACCAACCAACAAACCTGCCTGCTTACCAACCTACCTGCCTGCCTGCCTTCCTACGAACCTACCTGCCCACCAACCAACCAACCTACCTGCCCACCAACCAACCAACAAACCTGCCTGCTTTCCAATCTACCTGCCTGCCTGCCTGCCTGCCTGCCTGCCTGCCTACGAACCTACCTGCCCACCAACCAACCAACCTGCCTGCCTACCTAAACCAAGCAACCAACCAACAGCTGCTGTACCCACTCAAACCTGCCTACCTTCCAATCTGCCTGCCTGCCTGCCTGCCTACGAATATACCAACCAACCTACCTGCGAGCCTACCGACGAACCTACTTACCTGCCTACCTGCCTACCTAAACAAAGCAACCAAGCAACCAACCAACAGCTGCTGCACCCACTCACAGGTCACTATCCACACATTACTTGCCTGCCTACCTACCTACCTACCTGCCTGCCTACCTACCTACCTGCATACCAACCTACCTGCATACCTAAACCAAGCAACCAACCAACAGCTGCTGCACCCACTCACAGGTAGGGATCGGCAATATGATATCTCGTCATCATATGATATCATATGATGCCGGCGGTCCTGACTAGGTAACTTTGGCCTGGGGCACCATATCATATGCGCGTTGTCTGTCCTCTTCAAACACAGAAAACACAAACAAACGAAAAAAACGAAGAATGGAAAAAAGACAGGAAAAAGTGATTTGTTCGAGTTACATTTTCCTGGTAATAATATTTTTTTTACTGCCGAAGACGGCGAGCAGCCAAATTGCTGGCTGCAGCTCAGTAATAATCAAGTTCAAGTTCAAGTGTGTCCTCTTAACCCTAAACCCTAAACCCAACACGACGATGCTCCACTTACTAAAGTGAAGGTCACCCCCTCACCCCTTCAAAACCAACTGACCAACTGACCAACCAACCTACCTATCTACCTACCAACGAACCTGCCTGCCTATCTACATATCTACCAACCAACTAACCTTCCCACCAACCAACCTGTCTTTCTGCCTACCTACCAACCTACCTTCCTACCTAAACCAAGCAACCAACCAACAGCTGCTGCACCCACTCACAGGTCACTATCCACTCATCGGGAGGATCAGCCAACATCATGGCCGCCCTCAACCTGCCCAGCCGTGCGTTGTGTGTACTCTTCAAACTCGGCGATGCTCCGCTCACTGATGTGAAGGTCACCCCCTCACCCCTTTAAAACCAACTGACCAACTGACCAACCAACCTACCTATCTACCTACCTACAAACCTGCCTGTCTACCTACATATCTACCAACCAACCTACCTGCCTACCTAAACCAAGCAAGCAACCAACACCTGCTGCACTCACTCACAGGTCACAATCCACTCATCGGGAGGGTCACCCAACAACCTCATCGCCACCCTCAACCTGCCTGCCTAAACCAAGCAAGCAACCAACACCTGCTGCACTCACTCACAGGTCACAATCCACTCATCGGGAGGGTCAGCCAACATTATTGCCACCCTCAACCTGCCTACCTAAACCAAGCAACCAACACCTGCTGCACTCACTCACAGGTCACAATCCACTCATCGGGAGGGTCAGCCAACTTCATCATCGCCACCCTCAACCTGCCTACCTAAACCAAGCAACCAACTAATACCTGCTGCACCCACTCACAGGTCACAATCCACTCATCGGGAGGGTCAGCCAACATTATTGCCACCCTCAACCTGCCTACCTAAACCAAGCAACCAACTAATACCTGCTGCACCCACTCACAGGTCACTATCCATTCATCTGGAGGGTCAGCCAACATTATTGCCACCCTCAACCTGCCTAGCCGTGCGTTGTGTGTGCTCTCGCAACACGACGATGTTCTGCTGACTGGTCTAGAAGACGGGTCAGTGAAGCTGTGGGATTTCAGGCTACCGACCACCTCGGGAGCTGTAGCAACTATTAGCCAAGCACATAGCAGCCGCATCAGGGGTATGGCCAGTGTGAAAGGTGGTGAGTAAGCTACCTGTGTGTGGTTTTATTTGTGGGTGTGGGTGGGTGGGGTGGTGTTGGGGGTGGGAGGTTGGGTCAGGGGTATAAGGGTACAAACCCTCTCAGGAGCGGTAGCGACTGTCGACCAAGCACATCACAGCTGTTTGAGGGGTATGGCTAGCGTGAAAGCAGGTGTGAAGGCCACCTGTGTGTGCTTTTTGTGGGTGTGGGTGGGTGGGGTGGTATTGGAGGTGGGGGACTGAGTCAGGGTTATAAGGGCACCAGCCACCTCAGGAGCGGAAGCTACAGTCGACCAAGCACATCGCAGCTGTTTGAGGGGTATGGCCAGCGTGAAAGCAGGTGTGAAGGCCACCTGTGTGTGGTTCTTTTTGTGTGGGTGGGTGGGTGGTGATGGGGGTGGGGGTGGGGGCTGAATCAGGGGTATAAGGGCACCTTCCACTTCGGAAGCTGTAGCATGCATCAACCTAGCAGAAACAACCTAGTGAAAGTGTGGGCTAAGCTCATGTTAGTGAGCATCTGTGCTACATTGTTCTAAGTGTGGGGGTGGGTGGGTGGGGTGGTGATGGGGGTGGGGGTCACCACCCCACCCACCCACATCTTGGACACCACCCACTTCCATCACCACCCAAAATGGGGGTGGTGATCCCACCCCCATCACCACCCTACCCACCCACACCCAAGTGTGGGCTAAGCTCATGTTAGTGAGCATCTGTGCTACATTGTTCTAACTTGTTCTATTTCATCTCATGTCCTGCTGCAGGTGCCGGTGAGGTACCGGAGGTGATTGCTACAGGCTCCAGTGATGGCTTCGTGAAAGTGTGGGACACCCGTATGTTGGGGAGCAAGTCATTCAAAGCACCGCCCCCCTGTGTTGCTGAGGTATGTGTGGGTTTAGGCTACAATTATGCATTGTGTTTTAATGCAGCTCAAAATATATACACAGCGGTGCCGCGCTGCCTTTTTGAGCCCCTCTGCGCGTTTCGTGCAGTTTTTTCAACTCCCTGTGGGCGCAGCGCACAGTTCTCGCGCTTTCTGCACTAAAAAGCGCTGACCAATTTGACGTTTGTGCGCTTCATGCGCTGACCAATTTGGCAAGAAGTAGTACCCTGAGCCCTAGTGCTACTACTGGAAGATGTGAAATTCTTCCACAAGGGATTGTACGGAGTAACATACACCCTGCTTGTTAGCACCTGCGACCACATTCACCCCATTACGGAGGCGAAGATGGCGTACTTCTTAAGCGGTACGCAGCGTGCGAGGGGGTGTTAGTGAGTCGACGCGCCCAAAATGTTAATCGATGCGCAGGGTAGTACCCATAATACCCGGGTATTACCCGTAATACCCGCCCAGGACGAACATTAGGGACGACATTACTGACAACAACGCTGGCGAATGGCTCAGCCGCAATATCTCACAGGCTGAGGTGTACAACCAGGGTACTTCCATTGACCAAATTGGCCAGCCCTTTAGCGCACTTGAAAACAGAAAAACTGCGCTTTGTAGTGCAAAAAGCGCAAAAATTGCTTGCTGCGCCCACAGGGGGTTGCGAAAAACTGCGCGAAACGCGCAGTGGGGCTCAAAAAGGCAGCGCGCCACAGCGCAAAAGCGCGTGCTTGGAAGTACACTGGATAGCAGTAATTGATATCTGGAGGCTGTGTATGTGGATGGGTGGGTGGGTGGTGGGGGTGTTTATGTGGATGGGTGGGTGGGTGGTGGGGGTGTTTATGTGGATGGGTGGGTGGTGGGGGTGTTTATGTGGGTGGGTGGTGGGGATGTTTATGTGGGTGGGTGTCAAAAAGGAAGTGGGTGGGCGCTTGTAAGTACAATGGTGCCAAAACCTATCAACGGGGAAGTCAAGTGGATCTGACGGATGCCCAAATGAGCTTTTCAAGTATGGGCACTCATCGTCAATGATATGCCTCGTAATGATGTTCGAGGGTCTCAGGCATGGGACATGGGTATGTGGGGAAGCGAGTCATTAGTCGCAACACCCCTGTGTAGCCCAGGTATGTCTGGCTTGCATGTTTTTTGGCGGAGCCCCCCCTTCTGGGGGGCGGGAGCCCCCAGTGTTACCCATTTGTCCGTTTGACCGACCATCCATCCATCCATCCATCCATCTGACCGCGATGAAGCCTGTCACGTCAGCCAACAGTCTCGAAACTTACACGCTTCTGTTGCCACCTGTCGCTCCCTCGCGATCACGCTCCGCCATGTTATAGCGTCGCAGGCGACGCTGCATAGAACTTGTTTTGTAGCTCGGTAGGTGCCAAAACATGGGCCCAGCTGAGTGTGGAGGGCACAAGCAAGCTGCCCAACATACCGCCCTCCTGTGTAGCCCAGGTTTGTCTGACTTGCATATTTTGTTTGTAGCTCGATGGGTGCCAAAACATGGGCCCAACCAAGTGACAAGGGCACAAGCAAGCCCCACACACACAAAGCCCCCCTGTGTAGCCCAGGTATGTCTGGCTTGCATGTTTTGTTTGTAGCTCGGTAGGTGCCAAAACATGGGCCCAACTAAGTGACAAGGGCACAAGCAAGCCCCCCACACACACCGCCCCCCTGTGTAGCCTAGGTATGACTGCCTTCAATGATGTTTATGTTCTTTAATATGTAGTCCAGTGTAGCTCAAAATATAAGCAGCAGGTGCCAAAGCACACAAGCACAATAAAATACACAGGCAGATACAGGGTTCCACCCACCCGGGCCCCACCCACCACTGATTTCCACATATATAGTGACCTGCCTCGCAATCACAGGCAATAATAAAGGTAATGATAACGCCTGGAGGGGCGTGGTGTTAAGGGAGCCCGTCGTACGCGGGTGGGGAGCGGTCTCCTACCTCTACTGGACTAGCTACCATCGTGGTAGAGGACGACCTGCAACGCCAAGAGCGACCGAAGGGGGAGTCGAACCCCCGACTCATCATTCTTAAGCGATCTGGTGTACCACTAGACCATTGTAAATCACTGAAAGAGGCTAATCACAGGCAGATACCCGGGCCCACCTCACCTGCCTGTGTGCTAGACCTTAAGATTCGTTGTTCAACCATCTGATCTAGCTAACACGCAATAAATATACAATGAAAAGAGTTCACCAACACCCCCCCCCCCCCCCCCCCCCCCATCTTGACCTGCCTCACAATCACAGGCAGATACTCAGCCCCCCCCCCCCCCCCCCCCCCCCCCCCCCCCCCCCCCCCCCCCATCTTGACCTGCCTCACAATCACAGGCAGATACCCACCCCACCCCCCCCCCCCCCCCCCCCCCCCCCCCCCCCCCCCCCCCATCTTGACCTGCCTCACAATCACAGGCAGATACCCAGGCCCACACCCCCTCCTGACCTCCCCACCTTATCACATCCCACTCTATCCCGGCCCACCCTATCCCGGCCCACCCCACAATCACAGGCAGATACCCGAGCCCACATCACCTACATGTGTACTATAGATGCGCTGTGCAAACATCTGAAAAGGAAACACGCAATGAATAAACAAATAAATAAATCATCAAAGTAGTTCTCCAATCAGCCTCCCCTCTTGACCTGCCCCCTGTTGACCTGTCCCCTCTTGACCTGCCCCATCTTGACCTGCCCCAATCAACCCCTTTCTGACCTGCCCCACAACCACAGGCAGATACCCGGGCCCGCATCACCTGCCTGTGTGCTAGACCTATAGATGCTTTGTGCAACCAACCCAAGGTGAAGGCAGCAAAGCCTAAACAGGAGGGAGCATCAGCGGAAGCTGGTGTGGCAGGAAAGAAGAGAAAACTACAGCAGCAGAAGGAAAAGCAGGTATGTATGGTGTTACAGTCCAGGGATAGGCAAATAGGCTAAAGAGACTTGTCCAACCATGATACCAGGAGGGGCTAAAAGGGGGGGGGGGGGGCTGATGGGCTAAATAAACCTCAACCTCAACCCCAAACAATTGTTTTATGGACTGGGGCCCTGAGTTTGTGCTACAGTGAAAATATAATTATACGATAATCCTTTAATTCTATGATTCTAATTTTGCGGTAAGAGGAGAAAAACCTGAGCCCATAACCCTAAACCCTATCATTTGCAGGAAGAGGAGAAAAATCTTAACCCTGAACCCTAAACCCTATAATTTGCAGGAAGAGGAGAAGCCTCAGGTGGAGGAGGTGAAGCAGGTGAAGGGGCAGCAGAAGCAGCAGGGAAAGCAGCAGGAGCCAAAGCAGGAGCAGCAGCAGCAGAAGCAGGGGAAGCAACAGCAGCAAGGGCAGCAGGAACAAAAGCAGCTGGCAGGGCAAAAGCAGAAGCAAGGAGCGCAAGAGGGCCAGCAGCAAAAGAAGAAGCAGAAGCAGCCAGTGCAGCCGGTGGCAGGGCAGAAGCAAGCAGTAGAGCCAGCAGCTGGGCAGAAGCAAGCAGTACAGCTGGCGGCAGGGCAGAAGCAAGCAGTACAGCCAGCGGCAGGGCAGAAGCAACAGAAGCCGGCAGGGCAGAAGCAGAAGCAAGGAGGGCAACAGGAACAGCAGCAGAAACAAAGTCAGAAGCAGAAGCAGCCAGGGGCGCAACAGCAGCAGCCATCCAAGGCCAAGCAGGCAGGCCAAGAGGGACCACAAAAGAAAAAGAAGAAAGTGGCCGCTTAATCAGGAATAAATTGTTTTCATCCAAAAAGAATGGGTCTCCGTGCGCTAGCATATATTAGGATTACAGTAATTACTTATTAGGGCTTGAGCAAGTCCCTTCCGCCTATTTGGCAAGCCCTCATCTGGACTGTAACATGCATACGTTCATACACGCGGTGCGCCTACTCTTTGTATAAGTGGCAACGACATTCAAACTGAATCCTTGGTGTCGCTGGTTTGTGTCGGGAGACCCACCTCCTAGTATGAAATTCCTTTCACAACTCAAAAAACCGTATATATCCTGTTTCGTTCAGAAGTGCTGCTCTTGGTGTGAGTCTTCCAGGGTACTTCAAATGGCCAAATTGGCCAGCGCTTTTGCGCACTTGAAACAAAAAAAACTGCGCTTTGTAGCGCAAAAAGCGCAAAATTGATTGCTGCGCCCACAAGGGGTTGCAAAAAAACGCGCTTAAAAAAAGCGCAGAGGGGTTCAAAAAGTCAGCGTTCAAAAGCGCAAAAGCGCGCACTTTATATTACTCTTGGTGTGTGTCTTCCCTTGATTTCAGAAACAAATGTGTCACCCCTTGGAATCGGGATGATGTGCAGGGTAGGGCACCGGAGTGCAACAGTGTAATTTTGGATTTGGATCGTTATATTGTCGTAACAGTGTAACACAGGGTACTACATTTTGACAGGTTGGGATACGCTCTTGACGCAACTAAAACGGAATTCTGCGCGCTGCGACTCGAGGGTGTTCAAACAATTGCGTCAATTGCACAGTTGGGGTCAAATTGCACAGTTGGGGCCAGCCCTATGCAGCTTTTTGAGGCTACCCGTTAGCAACTTGCATCATTTCCCCCACTCCTGTTGAAGCCTTGAAGCGGCGTTATAGCGAGGCCCTTCATCTACCACGAAGCCCTAGGCCCCTAGCTTATACCCAAGACCGTTGGCCTTCCTGAGGGTAAGACAGACAGAGCTAGACGGCCCCTCGTAGGGGTGAACCAGATCATATGGTTTAGTCGTGTAGTACTGCGTCATGTACGGTAGTACCTTGGTGTAACACTGCCTTCCCTTGGATTTGAGAAGTATGTTTTGTCTTGCAATCATGTTCAGGGTTTAGTTGAAGATATATGAGTAGGATATGGATATATCTAATCTAATATAATATAATATAATACAGTTTAATATAATATTATTATTATTATTATTAATATTATTATTATTATTATTATGATTATGATTATTATTATTATTATTATTATTATTATTATTATTATTATTATTATTATTATTATTATTATTTATTATTATAATCCTGCGGGCTCTTAGAACCTGAAATGTGTGCTCTGCAGGTACTGCGTACTATGCAACGTTAAAGGTACCGACTCAAGCACACTTTAGATGATACATGTACATTACATGTTAAAGTCTACTTGACACCGCGAGGGTGTATGAGACTCTGTGCTTTAAACAAAAAGAAAAAGCACCCACAAAGCAAAAAAAACCCCATTACATCAGGGGTGTGTCGAGGACAAACAAACCAAGATCCCAACCACCGTTTTGGTGGCGTAGGTATTAAACCCCCTAGAGCCGGACCCAGATCTCAACCACTTACAGTGGCGGAGGTAAGAAGCTAACAAATGAGGAGTCACAAGAAGAAAAGAAAAAAAGGGATAATAAATTACGGTGCCACTAAGCAGTCCAGGGCTTCCTGTCTTGCTCATCTACAAGTAGAAAGATAGTCGGCTAGGTTGCTCCAGAAAGTCTTAGTGCAGAATTCCACATTCCATACGGTTAAGTCGGTATCCTCATGGACATGCCTATAAATATCTGTAAACAGCTTCTAGTAGCGGAGGCGAATATCATTATAAAAAGGGCACTCAAACATATGCATTTCATCCTCAGGTTTTTGGAACCCACACATTTGACAGTGTCTCATTGAACGAGGGATGTGTGCTCTATCCACCACCCTCATTCTTTCTGTGTTCAGCCAATGGGGAACCCATTCTAAACTGTGCTATATAGAACGAATCTGATCCTGCTTTATGTAAGGCAGATGTAAAGGGAATCAAGCCATTCTCATCATTGCTGTTGGCTGCGAACCATTTCTGGTATCGGAGGCGTTTAAAGCCAACCCTTCTCTCATCAGGGATGTCTCTGACTGCATTGGTGTCACTTGGGTACTTAAACCTCCATGACTCAAAAACTTCAGACATAATACCTGTTAAGGTGATGTTATGTTCTCAGACACATCGTAAACGAACACTGAATGTTGTCAAGCACCAAAGCCCGGTGCGTTTTACACGCACATCCCCTCCCCCCCCCTGATGTACAAAATAGGGGATACTCCTTTCGGGTACACCCGCACCCGCGCCCGCGGGCATCCGGGTTGCAAAGAAATAACGCCAAAACGCTGCGAAACGTACAGTTGAGCTAGCGCTGGCCGGGGGCGGGGGGAGACGTAACCGTACTGCCATGTCGGAATTACCGGAAGTTAGGTTCAGGCGGGTTCAGGTAGCTCGAGGGATGCAGCGGGTTCAGCTGCCTGTCACCTTCTCATGCAAGCCCACTCTCACTCTTTCTCTTCCAACCGCGCCACACTTCCATCCCCCACCACAAACAGTACTACAATAGTCGCAGAGCCAGGTGTCGGGGTAATCTCTTCGCATCTACACACCCAATTGGATCGAGCCAAACTACTCGTCCAAGCCTTCCCAACTCGCACGCAGCATACCCATATCACCCGCTCCTCATCCCACCCGAGGCGCAAGCAACCCAACACCACAAGTGAGTTCGGGGCTAGCGACCTCTCCAATCCCTCGTTGCTTTGGCCTCTTTGTTGTTTGTGATCCACTGCGGAGGGGGTTCGCTTTTCACAGCCTAGAACACCCAGCAGCGCAGCAAGGAAATCCAATTCGCAAATCATCCATGCTAGGTTTCCTGGTCTCGCTTCGAGAGAGGTCGGAAAATCTGGATTATCGAACCTAGCGCAACAGAAGCTTGAGGAAGCTTGGTGCCACTATTTATAAGCGCGCCAGTCAACTAGCAGCAGTTAGGCGCAGTTTGGACGATCCGGACATGCTGCCGCTGATCTCCCCCCCCCCCCCCCCCCCCTATTTCACAATTTACAACTGCAAGTCTCCTATACGCTGTACACTTCCCTCAGGGCCTGCTTCGTTCGTTCCCCCACGCCTACCTCTGAACCCTTCGGCTTTTGGAATATCTCATCACGCCTGAATCGCTGCGCCTCGCAAACTCGCTCATGATTGTGGTTGTGTCATAGCTAGAGGCGGACTGTCCTTGTCGGGGGACCTTGCAAATCGTTCTGGGTTATTAGTTCCTTTAGTCTGAACGTCCTAACTTCTTACCCTCTTTCATCCTTTGCTGCTTGCCTGACTGCTTGCCTGACTGACTGCTTGCTGCTTGCCTGACTGACTTCTTGCCAGACTGAGCACCTGCATCCTGTCTGCTGCCAGACTGACGATCTAACGTAGTTTCCTATCCGTCACCACAAGTCTTTGGCTCCTCTCACTGAAATCTAGCAACATGGCCAAGTCCTTGCTCATTGTGCTGTCCTCAGCTATTTTGTATGCAGGTAACAACAGGATGTATATGATAGCTGTATACTACATTGTACTAAAGTCGACACAATACGATGTGATGCTATGCTATGTTGCAAACAGTTGGCAGAGGGTTGTAGGTAGCCTCACCAATTCTGTCTGCAGGTTTCATAAGATTGACATGGTAGCTGTAAATTAACTGCACTTCATACGGTTTAATACAATGCAATACTTTGTTATGTTGAAGAGTAGTGGGTTGCGGTTAAAAAACTTCTGCCAGAGAAGTAAGGATCAGCGTGGTTGTAATTGACATGCGCCACAACGTATCGTATCCAATAATTATACTAGAATTGGAATCATATAGAGTACTATTTCATTGCTTCAGGTTGGGCCCTGAAGCCTAGTCGCTACTCGTAGACTGTAACATATGGGCAGGCGGGATGGCTCTATCGTAGAGCGATCCTGCATCGAACGGATTCAGGTGCGGGGTCCTATCAGGTTGCTGTTTCGAACCCCATCGTGGTTACCTGGGCCCACCCGGAGGGTCGTCGACCGCATGGTAACTGCCTCTAGTGTGATGTAAGCCCGTCCATGGCATACTTACGAGCCGGTTCCCTTAACCCCACGTCCTTAGAAGTGTCATTGTGACATATCTTGGAAGTTCAGATTTATTTATTTATTTATTTATTTATTTATTTATTGATTTATATTTATTTATTCATGGGCAAGCACACTACTGTGTTATGATCACGAAATGCATGCTGACTGTTTTTCGTATTCAGATTTCTGTAGGCAAGTTTGTGTAGCTTCTTGGGCTACTCAAGCCTGATTCCAGGGAAGTTGTGTAGCCACTATCTGCAGCGCGAAGCGCCGCTGCTCTCTAGAGGAGGGGGGGGGGGGGGGGGGGGGGCAATTTGCATGATGCTGTCATCCCCCATCCCTAAATTCTCCATCCTCCATCCCTATGTACTCCATCCTCCATCCCTAAATACGGCATCCTCCATCCCAAAATAATCCATCCTCCATCCCCTGGACTGTCATCCTCTAAACCCCAATCCCAAATCCTCTAGACTGTAACGTCCGCACACTCTATCTCCTATGCAATGATTGCTACAATTCAACCACCCACCCAGCTTTCACCCAGCTCCCCCTCCCCCCACGCAACCTCCCACCCCCACAACCACCAGCACCACACACACAGTCATTCTCTATCCCTCTTCTGCCTATCTCAACCGCGTATGCACCTACTCCCAGTGTAAGCAATAATAGAACGCTGTCGTTGCACGGCAACAGTCTAGGGTTTGTACAGTTCAGTCGGGTCGAAGGTATCCGGGATACCCTACCCACCACCGTGTGGTAAGACCGAACTGTGGGTGAGGTCGCCGCTCACACCCAGGTCTCGTGGACGCTCAGAACCTCCCACCCACCCTCCTGCCTATCCTTCCAATCCCCAATCCCCAAGGCTTCACCATCCGCCCACACTTCCTCCTATGACATGATGCACGCTATCATCCTCTCTCGTTGGCCTATCTCAATCTTGTATGAATCTACTCCCAGGTATGTACCTACTCCCCGGTCTAGTGGACGCTCAGCACCTTCCCATTTACCCTCCCACTTACTCTCCCGCAAACCCTTCCACTCCCCACTCCCCAATCCCCAATCCCCTAGACTTCAACATCCGCACTCACTATCTCCTATGATTAGATACACGCTATCATCTTCTATCTATCATCAGCATATCTCAACCACCTATCTCAACCACCTATCTCAACCGCCTATCATCCTCTATCTATCATCAGCATATCTGAACCACCTATCTCAGCCACCTATCTCAACCGCCTATCATCCTCTATCTATCATCAGCATATCTCAACCACGGATGTTCCTACTTTCAGGTCTGGTGAACGCTCAGGACGGCCAGAACATTCCAAGCCTTCCTATTGGCCCTCCCAGCTACCCTTCAGCCTACCCTCCAGCCTACCCTCCAGCCTACCCTCCCATGCCGTCCCCTCCCGCGCTGTCCCCTCCCACGCCTCCCCCTCCCCCTCCTCCTGTTTTGGGCCCTGTGGTAAGCCGAGCCACCCCACCCCATCCAGAGCTGAAACTTTAATCAGGGCACCACAATACATCACAACATTTCAATAGCTTTCTATTCCCCAGAACATCCCAGTAGTTTTCTATACAGCACTACATCACAATAGCGTTCTATACATCTGTATGTCACAGTAGTGTTTTATACATCTGTATGTCACAGTAGCGTTCTATACATCAGTACTTCACAGTAGCGTTCTACACATCAGTACTTCACAGTAGCGTTCTATACATCAGTACTTCACAGTAGCGTTCTATACATCAGTACTTCACAGTAGCGTTCTATACATCAGTACTTCACAGTAGCGTTCTATACATCAGTACTTCACAGTAGCGTTCTATACATCAGTACTTCACAGTAGCGTTCTATACATCAGTACTTCACAGTAGCGTTCTACTACATCAGTACTTCACAGTAGCGTTCTATACATCAGTACTTCACAGTAGCGTTCTATACATCAGTACTTCACAGTAGCGTTCTATACATCAGTATCAGTAGTACTTCACAGTAGCGTTCTATACATCAGTACTTCACAGTAGCGTTCTATACATCAGTACTTCACAGTAGCGTTCTATACATCAGTACTTCACAGTAGCGTTCTATACATCAGTACTTCACAGTAGTTTCACAGTAGCGTTCTATACATCAGTACTTCACAGTAGCGTTCTATACATCAGTACTTCACAGTAGCGTTCTATACATCAGTACTTCACAGTAGCGTTCATATACATCACAGTACTTCACAAGTAGCGTTCTATACATCAGTACTTCACAGTACAGCGTTCTTATACATCAGTACTTCACAGTAGCGTTCTATACATCAGTACTTCACAGTAGCGTTCTATACATCAGTACTTCACAGTAGCGTTCGTATACATCAGTACTTCACAGTAGCGTTCTATACATCAGTACTTCACAGTAGCGTTCTATACATCAGTACTTCACAGTAGCGTTTCTCTATACATCAGTACTTCACGAGTAGCGTTCTATACATCAGTACTTCACAGTAGCGTTCTATACATCAGTACTTCACAGTAGCGTTCTATACATCAGTACTTCACAGTAGCGTTCTATACATCAGTACTTCACAGTAGCGTTCTATACATCAGTACTTCACAGTAGCGTTCTATACATCAGTACTTCACAGTAGCGTTCTATACATCAGTACTTCACAGTAGCGTTCTATACATCAGTACTTCACAGTAGCGTTCTATACATCAGTACTTCACAGTAGCGTTCTATACATCAGTACTTCACAGTAGCGTTCTATACATCAGTACTTCACAGTAGCGTTCTATACATCAGTACTTCACAGTAGCGTTCTATACATCAGTACTTCACAGTAGCGTTCTATACATCAGTACTTCACAGTAGCGTTCTATACATCAGTAACTTCACAGTAGCGTTCTATACATCAGTACTTCACAGTAGCGTTCTATACATCAGTACTTCACAGTAGCGTTCTATACATCAAGTACTTCACAGTAGCGTCTATACATCAGTACTTCACAGTAGCGTTCTATACATCAGTACTTCACAGTAGCGTTCTATACATCAGTACTTCACAGTAGCGTTCTATACATCAGTACTTCACAGTAGCGTTCTATACATCAGTACTTCACAGTAGCGTTCTATACATCAGACTTCACCGTTTATACATCAGTACTTCACAGTAGCGTTTCTATACATCAGTAACTTCACAGTCGTTCTATACATCAGTACTTCACAGTAGCGTACTTCAGTATACATCAGTACTTCACAGTAGCGTTCTATTCTACTTCTTATCAGTGTAGCGTAATGTCACGTCAGAGTATATATGTTCACAGTAGCGATATAGTATCACAGTACTATTCATATCACAGTACGATCAGTACTTCACAGTAGAGTTCTATACATCAGTACTTCACAGTAGCGTTCTATACATCAGTACTTCACAGTAAGCGTTCTATACATCAGTACTTCACAGTAGCGTTCTATACATCAGTACTTCACAGTAGCGTTCTATACATCAGTACTTCACAGTAGCGTTCTATACATCAGTATTCACGTAGCGTTCTATACATCAGTGCTTCAAGTAAGCGTTCTATACATTAGTAACTTCACAGTAGCGTTCTATACATCAGTACTTCACAGTAGCGTTCTATACATCAGTACTTCACAGTAGCGTTCTATACATCAGTACTTCACAGTAGCGTTCTATACATCAGTACTTCACAGTAGCGTTCTATACATCAGTACTTCACAGTAGCGTTCTATACATCAGTACTTCACAGTAGCGTTCTATACATCAGTACTTCACAGTAGCGTTCTATACATCAGTACTTTCACAGTAGCGTTCTATACATCAGTACTTCACAGTAGCGTTCTATACATCAGTACTTCACAGTAGCGTTCTATACATCAGTACTTCACAGTAGCGTTCTATACATCAGTACTTCACAGTAGCGTTCTATACATCAGTACTTCACAGTAGCGTTCTATACATCAGTACTTCACAGTAGCGTTCTATACATCAGTACTTCACAGTAGCGTTCTATTCATCAGTACTTCACAGTAGCGTTTTATACATCAGTACTTCACAGTAGCGTTTTATACATCAGTACTTCACAGTAGGGTTTTATACATCAGTACTTCACAGTAGCGTTTTATACATCAGTACTTCACAGTAGCGTTCTATACATCAGTACTTCACAGTAGCGTTTTATGCATCATCACCACCACCACTACAGCAAAAACAACAATAAAAGCATTATCAACATCACCAACACTACTACCACCAACATCAACAACAACATTAACACCACCACCAACAACAACAACGTCAACAACATCTAGAGCATCACCACCAGCACTACAACTACAAAAAATGGCGACATCACCACCAACAACAACAACAACGACAACAACATCTATAGCATCACCACCAGCACTACAACTACAAAACAATGACGACATGAACACCACCACCAACACCACCACCAACAACAACAATACCAACAATACCACAACTACCACTACCAGTACCAACAACAACAATGACGACGAGTGACTGCCGATGCTGATTCCAATGCAATCCCCTTCTCCAGGATTGCAGAGTGTGCCAGACCACCAACACCACCACCAGCAACAGCAGCAACATCACCACCATTGACCACCACCACAGCAGCAACAACATCAGCACAACAAAAAACAAAAAAACACCAACATTCCAATGCAATCCACCTATCCAGGATCCCGTGCCTGAGGTTGAGGATTGCAGAGTGTGTCAGACCACCACCAACAGCAACAACAGCAACAACAGCAACAACATCACCCCCACTGACCATCACCACCATTGACCACCACCAACTGCAGCACCACCACCACCATTGACCACCACCAACTCCAGCACCACCACCACCACAACAAAAAACCCACCAACACTTATCCAGGATTCCGTGAATGAGGATTGCAGAGTGTGCCAGACCACCACCACCAACAACAGCAACAACAGCAACAACATTGACTACCACCAACAGCAACAACATCACCACCATTGACCACCACCAACTCCAGCACCACCACCACCACAACAAAAAACCCACCAACACTTATCCAGTATCCTGTGAATGAGGATTGCAGAGTGTGCCAGACCACCACCACCAACAACAGCAACAACAGCAACAACATTGACTACCACCAACAGCAACAACATCACCACCATTGACCACCACCAACTCCAGCACCACCACCACCATAACAAAAAACCCACCAACACTTATCCAGGATCCCGTGAATGAGGATTGCAGAGTGTGCCTTAACATTGACAACCGATGCGATGATGGAAGTAAGTGTGTTAATACTTTTACTTTTACCTAATAACCTTTCCCCTCTTTTCTAGGGGTCGACCTGACCCTTCATTTTTGGTGGAGCCCCCCCTTCTGGGGGTTACCCTGTTGTCCGTCTGTGCGACTAACCAACTGACTGACCGAAAAATTGAAGCCTAACACGTCAGCCAACTGTCTCACAACTAACTGGCTTCGGTCAGCTCCATCGTTGCCGACTGTAGTTCCGTTGCCAACACACTCAGCTAATTTTCGCGAGCGACGCTGCATAGAACTTGTTACAGTGCTTGCACCCTTATTGGCTGTTAGCTGATGAGAAGGAACGAGAGGGCAACACGTAACATGCTGACATTGGCAGAGCCCTCCTTCTGTGGGGCGGTGAGCCCCCAGGGTCACCCCGTTGTCTGTCCGCCTAACCGATCAACCGACCTGCCGCACAAAGCCAACTGTCTCAGCCAACCGAATTGTAACTAACTGGCTTCGCTCCGATAGTAGCTAACACTCTCCGCCGATTTCCCACATTCCCTCACCCCTCATCCCTTATGTCCATCCCACATCCGTCACCCCGTTGTCCGTCCGTCTAACCGATCGACCGACCTGCCGCACGAAGCCAACTGTCTCAGTCAACCGAATTGTAACTAACTGGCTTCGCTCCAGTAGCTAACACTCACTGCCAATTTTCTGCGTCGTTTCACCCTTTTGCCTTATCACTGGTCCGCCCCCTCTGGTATCCCCCCACACCCCACACCCCACACAAACTCATGACACACGCTCCCCCCTCCCACACACAGCCAGCCAGCCTTATGTGTGCAGCACCGTGAGCATCCTCTTCAGTGGCACCACCACGACCCAACCCATCTCAATATTCCCCCCCACCACCACCACCACCACCACACACACACACACAACTCATGACACACGCTCCCCCCTCCACACACAGCCAGCCAGCCTTATGTGTGCCGCACCGTGATCCTCCTCTTCAGTGGCACCACCACGACCCAACCCATCTCAATATCCCCCCCCCCCCCACACACACACACACACAACTCATGACTCATACGCACCCCCTCCCCCCCACACACACAGCCAGCCAGCCCTATGTGTGCCGCACCGTGAATCCCCCTCCTCACTGGCACCACCACTGACGGAAGCGACTGGGAGTGTGAGCTCACCTGTGCCACCCCTACCAGGAAGTTGATGCAGGAAGGAAGGCCCAGCTCCGATTTGAGGGTAAGTTGTGTGTTTGTGCGTGAGTTGGTGGTGGTGGTGGTGGGCAGGACTGCAGGAAAGAATGCCCAGTTCCAATTTGAAGGTAAGTTTGTGTGTGTGCGTGTGTGTGTGCGGGGGGGGGGGGGGGGGGGGCGGAGGGAGGGGAGGGAGGGGCAGGATGCTGCACGCAGCAATCATTTCAGATTGAGTTATCTTGGGTTAGGTTTGCAGGGGGGGGGGGGGGGGGGGGGGTAGGACGCAGAATCCAGCCATCATTTCAGGATTCGGTATTTTGGTTGGGGTTGCGGTGATGGAGTGCCCAGCGCTCATTTGAGGGCAATGTCTTCAAAACACCACCACACCACTTTCATCCCTTGGCAGATCTGCTCCAACAAATTCAAAACCTCATATTATTCAACACAACACCACACCACAACACCAATTTATAAAACACAACACCACAACACAACACAGTACAACACCGATGTCCTGAACACCACACCACTTTTATCCCTTTGCAGATCTGCTCCAACAAATTCAACACCTCAGTCTTCAACACAACACCACACCACAACACAGTACAACACCGATGTCCTGAACACCACACCACTTTCATCCCTTTGCAGATCTGCTCCAAAAAATTCAACACCTCAGTCTTCAACACAACACCACAACACCACACCTATGTCTTAAACACTATGCCACTTTCATCCCTTTGCAGATCTGCTCCAACAATTTCAACACCTCAGTCTTTGGCACAACACCACACCACAACACAGTACAACACCGATGTCCTGAACACCACACCACTTTCATCCCTTGGCAGATCTGCTCCAACAAATTCAACACCTCAGTCTTCAACACAACACCACAACACCACACCGATGTCCTGAACACCACACCACTTTCATCCCTTTGCAGATCTGCTCCAACAAATTCAACTTCCGTGACTCACTGGACCTCATCCCCTTCTTCAAGCAATCAGTTGTCTGCGGCTACGTACTCCGAGTCACCCACTCCTGCTCTGGTGCAGAGATCACTATGCCCATCAACTGCCGAGCCCCATAAGGCACTTCGGACTGAGGGTCAGCCATTGCTGCTCTGGCGCTGATATCACTATGCCCATCAACTGCCGAGCCCCATAAGGCACTTCGGACTGAGGGTCAGCCACTGCTGCTCTGGCGCTGATATCACTATGCCCATCAACTGCCGAGTCCCCAAAAGACACTATGAACTCAGGGTCACCCACTCCTGTTCTGGCGCCGAGATCACTATGCCCATCAACTGCCGAGCCCCATAAGGCACTACGTACTGAGGGTCACCCGCTCCTGCACTGGCGCACATATTACCATGCCCATCAAGTGCCCAGCCCCATGAGTAGGGACCGGCAATATGATCTCATATGATATCATGTCATCATATGATACCATATGATGCCAGCAGTCTGGCTAGGCGTGCTTAGTAGAACCCTGCCCATTATGCACATGGCCCGAAAGACTTGTCCTATCCGCGTCGCTTGCGATGCGGAAATTGGCAGAGAGTGTTGGCTTTCAGAGCGACGGGTAGCACTGGAATCGAGGATGAACGGACGGACGATCAAACGGTTGTCAAACATTAAACCCTGAACCTAAGAGGGTGGGGCTCCGCCCAAAAGTAAAACCTTGGAACTGTATTAGAATGCCATCGCCCCATCAGGCCGTACAGGCGGGCATCTTACTGGATGGTTCATTGTTGCTTCATCGCATTAGTATCTCATTTTTAGTACTAGATTAGTACCGCTTCACACGTGAGTTGACTTAGTTTGATGACATGGCCTTAAAGCTGTCTGGCTGGTCACCATCTGTCAACGTTTTGTGTCGCTGGTTTGTGTAGGGTGACCCACCTGCCTCCTGGGGAGGAATTCCTTTCACAACATTTAAAATACGTAGGTAGTGCAAACACTACTACTATATGCAACATATTTCGGGTATTCACATTGGTTGTACACGGCTGGCTCACAAGCCATGGAAATGTCCAAGCTCGAGTTGTTCTGAATACAATGTATATCAATATCTTGTTTCGACGGATGGCTCAGTGGTAAAGCTTGTTGGAATAATAACATTACGTCACATGTTAAAGTCTACTTGACACCGCGAGGGTGTATGGGACTCAGTGCTTTAAACAGGCGTTAAACAAAAAGGAAAGCACCCACGAAGCAAAAAAAAAACATTACATCAGGGGGGTGTCGAGGACAAACAAACCAGACTCCCAACCACCGTTTTGGTGGTGTAAGTATTAAACCCCCTAGAGCAGGACCCAGATCTCAACCACTTACAGTGGCGGAGGTAAGAAAAATGATACAGGTGCAAGGTGCAAATCCCTACTGGTGCGCTTAAGTTGATCTGATTAGAATGTGTATCAGCCCGAAGAAGGTCCTTGAACTTGAACTTGGTCACATAGCTTCAGCCAGCAATTAGGAAGAAGGAAGATTGGTTCGAAACTTAGAATCCCTACGGTGCTTTATTGTTCGCGGGCGCTGGCCCCTGCCATGGTAGCTTTGTCAAGGTAAAAGAGCAGCTCGTTCTCTGCTGCCGTCAGGCCAGGCTCCCTTAATACCCATTACTTGTGTTTCAGTCTTCAGCCGAATCAAGAAAGGAAATAACCGATACATTTAGTTTTCGACCCCTTTGTCTGTATACCACAATTTAGACAAACAACATGTGTTGACACCTAGTACCGGTACCGTACGCGCTGCATTAAATGCGAAGATTAAAAGTTGGCAAAAACCGTTGTTGTCAAAACGTTGTCTCAATACTGCATGGCAAAAATAACTTGGCAATGTAAGGGGGGGCAACTTAAAACCAAAATGACCCCGATATCCAACTTTGCAGATATCATAGAGAGGATGAAGAATCCGGTTTTCCTTCTTAATTTGGCCTAGTAAAAAAATGTTATGGTCCTTTCAAAGTTTGGGGCCGCGGGGGTGGGGTCGAGGGACAAATCTGCATTTTCAAAAATATTAGGTACTTGTCAGGCACTTTTTCTAGCCCTCAAAATGACATGGAAGTGGAACTAGGGTGTTCCTCTACTAAATACCAGTCCATACATGCTTTTGGGGGAGAAGGGAATCCACCACATACTATGCCCAGGGGCAGGGGGGGGGGGGGGGGGGGGGGGGGGGGGGGGGGGGGGGGGGGGGGGGGGGGGGGGGGGGGGGGGGGGGGGGGGGGGGGGGGGGGGGGGGGGGGGGTCTCTCTGTTCAAAGGGGGCAGGGTCTCTCTGTTCAAGCCAAGCACACAAGATAATTCTGATGGTGCTCTAAGTTTCCACGGTCACCAAAAAGCAATCGTTTACCGCACTTGCCGCAGGTAGTGCCCTTTGATTCTGGGTCCATCGAACAACATCAAATAGCACTAGGCTCTAGACGCACAGTGACGGGAAGGGAAAAAGAAGAAGCAGTGAACTACCCTAAGGACTCCCTCTGTACGTAGTTGTACAGGGTGGGTTGGTTAGGGTGGTGTGTGTGTGGAGAGAGACTGCCTTAGTCATTTTTCTTCTCCCCTGCTTCCTTCTTCACACCCTCCCCTGCTTTCTTCTTCTCCTTGGCAGCCTGTACTTTCGCCTTCTGCTGCTGCTTCTCCACCTCCTGCTGTTGCCGCTGCACTGCCTGGGCCTCCGCAGAGTGCTGCTGAATCAAGTACTTGGCCAACTTGCGGGACACCTCGCCCCCGCTCACTGGAAGGTACCTACAGTCCAGCAGCAAGATACATTTTTGAATTTTAACTTGAGCTTCTCCTCCTGCTTTTTCCACTGCTCTGCCTGGGCCTCCGTAGAGTGCTGCTGAATCAAATACTTGGCCAACTTGCGGGACACCTCGCCACCGCTCACTGGAAGGTACCTAAAGTCCAGCAACACATCATATCAACATGATTTTGTTAAAATAAATTCTTAATATGATGCAAATATGGGCCTCCACAGAGTGCTGCCGTATAAAGTACTTAGCCAACTTGCGGGACACCTGGCCACCGCTCACTGGAAGGTACCTACAGTCCAGTAACAACACATCATATCAACATGATTTTGTTAAAATCAATTCTGAATATGATGCAAATATGGGCCTCCGCAGAGTGCTGCCGTATAAAGTACTCAGCCAACTTGCGGGACACCTGGCCACTGCTCACTGGAAGGTACCTACAGTCCAGTAACAACACATCATATCAACATCATGTTATTCAAAACAATTATGCATATGCCGCTGCTCTGCCTGGGCCTCCGCAGAGTGCTGTCGAATCAAGTGCTTGGCCAACAACCGGGACACCTGGCCACCGCTCACTGGAAGGTACCTACAGCTCAGCAGAAACACATCATACCAATATCATGTTAAAATCAATTCTGAATATGACTCGAATATGGGCTTCCGCAGAGTGCTGTCGAATCAAGTACTTTGCCAACTTGCGGGACACCTCGCCACCACTCACTGGAAGGTACCTACAGACCAGCAGCAACACATCATACCAACATCATGTTATTCAAATAAATTCTGGACAGATGGGGAGAGGAAAGGGTGAACATGATATAAGGGAGGGGGGGTAGGAGAGAGAGAAGAGGGAGGAGGTATGAAGGAGGTATGAAGAAGGGGGGAGGCTAGGGAGGGGTTTGGGGGGAGGGGATGAGGGACCGAGGGGAAGAGGGACCGAGGGAGGACTGTGTGTGTGTTTGTGTGTGTATTGTGTGTGTGTGTGTGTGTGTCTGTATGTGTGAGTCTGTCTGTCTGTCTGTGTGTGGCTGTGTGTGTGTGAGAGTGCAAGGGAGCATGGAGGGGTGACACCAGGCACAGGGCATTTTTATATACATGCCTCAAGCTCTTTGTGAAAAATGCAGGAGAGGGTCATGTTCACACTTACAAGTCCTATGCAGTGTTGCAAGCGACGCGGAAAATTGGTGGAGTATGTTGGCAACGGAACGATAGGTGGCGACGATGGAGCTGATCGAAGCCACTTAGTTATGAGACAGTTGGCTGACGCGTCAAGCTTCGTCTCAGTTGTCGGTCAGTCAGACAAAGGGGTGAATCTGGGGGCTCCCACCCTCCAGGAGGGGGGACTCTGCCAAAAAAGTTGTGTATGCAGAAGTGTTTCGATACAAGCTTATGAGCGAGTTATAATTGTATGAGGGGGTCATGCAAACACCGCAAACGCCGTGCAGGGTACTACTAAGCGCGCGCTAAGGGGCAGCGCGGTGCCGCGCTGCCTTTTTGAGCCCCTCTGCGCGTTTCGCGCAGTTTTTTCACCCCCCTGTGGGCGCAGCGCGCAGTTTTTGCGCCTTTTGCACTAAAAAGCGCTGACCAATTTGACGTTTGTGCACTTTAAGCGCTGACCAATTTGACGTTTGTGCGCTTTAAGCGCTGCAATTTGGCAAGAAGTAGTACTCTGACGTCGTGTATATAGAAATGTCCATGAGGTTGTGTAACAAATCAAAATGTATAACAAATAAAAAATGTGTAATAAATAAAAAAATGTGTAACAAATCAAAAGGGTGTAAGAAATCAAATAATGTGTAACTGTAGAACAAATGAAAAAATCAAGACCCTAAACTGTCCTTGGAGAGGTTTGTACGGGTGGATGGGAGGGTGGGTGTGGCTAACAGCCACTTGGGCTACCCTACTACTAGTCTATATATATTGTCTGACAGTATATTACCTGAGCACCCTCTTCTCTGACAAGATACCTCGCTTGTATGGCTCCAAGGCCTTGATCACAGTCTCAGACATATCATCCTCCTCATTGGCTGCAAGTTGGGATATGGTTGGGATATGGTTGGGATAAGGTTGGGATATGGTTGTTCTCAGTCCCAGACATATCCTCCTCCTCATTGGCTGCAAGTTGGGATATGGTTGGTATATGGTTAGTATATGGTTGGTAATTGGTTGGGATATTGTTGGGATATGGTTGTTCTCAGTCCCAGACATATCATCCTCCTCATTGGCTGCAAGTTGATATATGGTTGGTATATGGTTAGTATATGGTTGGTATATGGTTGGTATATGGTTGGCATATAGTTGGTATATGCTTGGTATATGGTTGGTATATGGCTGGTATATGGTTGGTATATGGTTGTTCTCAGTCCCAGACAAATCATCCTCCTCATTGGCTGCAAGTTGGGATATGGTTGGGATATGGTTGGGATATGGTTGATCACAGTCCCAGTCATATCATCCTTCTCATTGGCTGTAAGTTGGGATATGGTTGGGATATGGTTGGGAACCAGGGGGTCAGTTTAGTCAAAGGGTGGTTGAGATATGGTTGTCAGTTTAGTTGGTTGGTGCAGGATGGCCAGCAGATCCCAGGCTAGACCTTACACGGCAGGAAGAAGTCAGCTCCCACTTCCCTTAACCCTAAACCCATGGGTGGGTGGGGGGTAGGGACCAAGAAGTCAGCTCCCACTTCCCACTTCCCTAAACCCATGGGTGGGTGGGGGCTAGACACCAAGAAGTTCCAGCCTCCCACTTTCCTAAACCTAAACCCATGGGTGGGGGTAGGGACCAAGAAGTCAGCTCCCACTCCCCTAAACCCTAAACCCATGGGTGGGTGGGGGGTAGGGACCAAGAAGTCAGCTACCACTTCCCTAAACCCTAAACCCATGGGTGGGGTAGGACAAGAAGTCAGCTCCCACTTCCCTAAACCTAAACCCATGGGTGGGTGGGGGTAGGGACCAAGAAGTCAGCTCCCACTTCTCTAAACCCTAAACCCATGGGTGGGTGGGGGTAGGGACCAAGAAGTCAGCTCCCACTTCCCTAAACCCATGGGTGGGTGGGGGGTAGGGACCAAGAAGTCAGCTCCCACTTCCCTAAACCCTAAACCCATGGGTGGCTGGGGTAGGACCAAGAAAGTCACTACAACTTCCCCTAAACCCTAAACACCATGGGTGGGGGTAGGGACCAAGAAAGTCAGCTCCCCACTTTCCCCTAAACCCTAAACCCATGGGTGGGTGGGTAGGGACAAGAAGTCAGCTCCCACTTCCCTAAACCCTAAACCCATGGGTGGGGGTAGGGACCCAAGAAGTCAGCTCCCACTTCCCAACTATGATATTTTTTGCCCTAAACCCATGGGTGGGGTAGGGACCAAGAAGTCAGCTCCCACTCCCCTAAACCCTAAACCCATGGGTGGGGGGTAGGGACCAAGAAGTCAGCTACCACTTCCCTAAACCCTAAACCCATGGGTGGGTGGGGGGTAGGGACCAAGAAGTCAGCTCCCACTTCCCACTTCCTAAACCCCATGGGTGGGTGGGTAGGGACCAAGAAGTCAGCTCCCACTTTCCCTAAACCCTAAAGCCCATGGGTGGGTGGGGGGTAGGGACCAAGAAGTCAGCTCCCACTTCCCTATAACCCTAAACCCATGGGTGGGATAGGGGTAAGGGACGCAAGAAGTCAGCTACCACTTCCCTAAAACCCTAAACCCATGGGTGGGGTAGGGACACAAGAAAGTCAGCTCCCACTTCCCTAAAACCCTAAACCCATGGGTGGGGGTAGGGACCAAGAAGTTGGTCACCACTTAAGTTAGCTCCCATTTCCCACTCCCCTAAACCCATAAAGACCCTGAATCCTAAAACCACCTAAACCCTAAACCTTTGAATCAAAACCTAGACCACTAATCCCCAAACCCCACAACTTAAGTGGGGGCTAACTGAATTAGGGGCTGACTTCCCCCCACCCCATACACCATAAATGGACACCAAAATAAATGTAAACAGGAAAAGTCAAGTTTCAATATATCTGTCATAGCAACCACAAACACCCGCCCCGTCATTAAAGATTTGCCGGGGTTCAGTTCAGGGATTTTTCCAGTGCAGAAAGTTCTTCTCTTTTATAGCTGAATGGGTTCAGGCCTCCACAGGGACAGCTGGCTTTATGGGCTTCAGGCCTCGGCTTTCCAGTGCAGAAAGCATTTTTTAAGCTTTTTATAGCTATGGGTCCAGGCCTCCACCAGGGACAACGTTTTAAAGCTTTTTATAGCTATGGGTCCAGGCCTCACCAGGGAACAAACGTTTTGAAGCTTTTTATACCTATGGGTCCAGGCTTCCACCAGGGACAACGTTTTAAAGCTTTTTATAGCTATGGGTCCAGGCCTCCACCAGGGACAACGTTTTAAAGCTTTTTATAGCTATGGGTTCAGGCCTCCACCAGGGACAACGTTTTAAAGCTTTTATAGCTTATTGGGTCCAGGCCTCCACCAGGGACAGCGTGTTTATAGCTTTGTTTAGCTATGGGTTCAGGCCTCCACCAGGGACAGCGTGTTTATAGCTTTGTTTAGCTATGGGTCCAGGCCTCCACCAGGGACAACGTGTTTATAGCTTTGTTTAGATATGGGTCCAGGCCTCCACCAGGGATAACGTGTTTATAGCTTTGTTTAGCTATGGGTCCAGGCCTCCACCAGGGACAACGTGTTTATAGCTTTGTTTAGCTATGGGTCCAGGCCTCCACCAGGGACAGCGTGTTTATAGCTTTGTTTAGCTATGGGTCCAGGCCTCCACCAGGGACAGCGTGTTTATAAAAAAAGCTTATTGTTTTAGTACTTAGGGTTCAGGCCTCCTACCAGGGACACACGTTTAAAGCTTTTTATAGCTATGGGTCCAGCCTCCACCAGGGACAGCGTGTTTATAGCTTTGTTTAGCTATGGGTCAGGCTCCACCAGGACAAACGTTTTAAGCTTTTTAGCTATGGTCCCAGGCCTCCCCAGGCAACGTTTGAAGCTTTATCCTATGGGTCCAGCTTCCACTCAGGGACAAGTTTTAAGCTTTTTATAGCTTGGGTCCAGGCCTCACCAGGGACAACAGTTAAAACTTGTTTATACTTATGGTTCAGGCTCCACCAGTGGACAACTTTTAAAGCTTTTTATAGCATATGGTCCAGGCGCTACACAGGACGCGTGTTTATAGCTTTGTTTAGCTATGGTTCAGGCTCCACAGGGACGCGTGTTAAGCTTTGTTTGTATGGTCCAGGCTCCACCAGGGACAACGTGTTTTTATAGTCTTTGCTTTAGATATGGTCCACGGCCTTCCAACCGGGAAACGTGTTTTTATAGCCTTTGTTTAGTATGGGTCCCAGGCCTCCACCTAGTGACAGACGTCGTTTATAGCTTGTTAGCTTATGGGTCCAGCCCGTCCACCGGACAGCGGATATATATGCTTTGATTAGCTATTGGGTCCAGGCCTCCACCAGGGATACAGCCGTGTTTATACTTTTGTTTATGCTATGCGGCCAGCCTCCACCAGGACAACGTTGTTAATAGCTTTGTCGTAGCTTATGGTTTCAGGCCTCCACCAGGACAGCGTGTTTATAGCTTGTTTTAGCTTATGGTCCAGGCCCTCCAGCCAGGACATATGCGTGTTTATAGCTTTTTGTTTAGCTATGGTCAGGCCTCCACGCAGGGACACGTGTTTATGGCTTTTGTTTAGCCTATGGGTCAGGCCCTCCACCAGGGAACAGCGTGTTTAATAGCTTTGTTTACGCCTAAGGTTCAGGCTCACCAAGGGGACAGCGTGTTTTAATAGCTTTGTTTAGCTAGGCCGCCATCCACCCAGGGAACAGCCGTGTTTTAATAGCTTGTTAGCTATGGGTTTCAGGCCCTTCCACCAGGGACAGCGTGGTTATAGTCTTGTTTAGCTGATTGAGGTCCAGGCCTCCACCAGTATGGACCAAGCGGTTATAGCTTGTGTTTAGCTATGGTTCAGTGCCTCCACCAGACAGCGTTGTTTAAGCTTTGTTAGCTTATGGTTTTGCAGGCCTCCACCAGGGACAGCGTCTCGACAGCTTTTTAGGGGGCGAAAATTAGGCCATATATTTGGAGTTCTTTTATGCGGCAATTTGGGCCAAAACCTGGGCAAAAATAGCGAAAGTTCTGATTGCGGGAGAGAAAACATGGATGCCCAATGTTGCCCCTGACGTGTCGATGCATGCTTGGGGGTTGGGGTGGGTGGGTGGGGTGGGGTGGTGGGTGGTGAGTGGGTGGGTAGGGTGGTGTGGGTGGGGTTGGGTGGAGGTGGGTGGTAAAGTATTTGTTACTGTTCGATAGAGACAAGTTCTGGTTTGGGTGTGGTATGGGCCGTGGGGGTGGGTGGGTTAAGTGATTGTGTCCCAACCTGATAGTCTCTGGTCAATTACCTGCTGTCTTTGTTGTTTGGGTTAGGGTTTAGGTTTCCCTATAACCCTATAATCTTGTATAACTCCAAGATATTCCTCTGGATTCCATCACCACTGGCTGTGTTTGGGTTTAGGTTCCCTTAAACCCCTAAACCTTTATATGACCAATATGTCTTTGCGTCCAATTCACACACGCTTGTTGTTTGGTCGGAAGCCCCCCTTCTGGCGTGTGGTGCGGGTGTATAAAGGGGGGATGGGGTGAGTGGGGGTAGAGTGTGTGGGGGGGTGGGTGAGTGGGGTAAGTGGGGTGGTGGTGGGTAGAGTTGGGTGGGGTGGGGTGGAGTGGTGGTAAGACGTGTGTGGGTGTGTGGGGTGGGAGTGGGGTGGGTGGGGTTGGCGTGGGTAGAGTGGGGTGGGTGGAGTGGGGTCGGTGTGGGGGAAAAAGGGGTAGTCCCCACAGAGGTCCCAGTCCCCCCAGTGAAACAAAGATTCTCCTCGTGTGTTTAGGTTTAGGGGTTTAGCTTAGTGTTTAGGGTTAAGGGGTTGTCAGGTTAGGGTTCAGGATATATGTTCACGGGGTCGCCTTATGGTGGCTAGCCTTTCCCCCCTCCTTCTCCGGTGGGGGCGGAGCCGCCCCATGTTACCCATGGTCCCGTCCCCAGACCAACACCGACCGCGATCGA
>JAJSRW010001282.1:0-44015 GCA_022414725.1 Microglena sp. YARC | reverse complement strand
TCCAAATACTGGATATTTACACCTTTAAAAGATATGAAGGGTGTTTACTGCTCGACTACTGCTGATTTCGCTCAGGGTGAAAACTCACAATGCCATACGTAGTGAAGCATTTTGTTGTAGTCGCACCACAACTGTCTTTATATAGTATGAATGCGCCCAATATATACATTCTGTACATTTTTACTGCATCACTATAGTTCTTTATACAATAGCATTTACATTTACATTACATTTAAATACACCGCGAGGTGTAGAACTCGTCTTTAAAAACAAAAAGAAAAAGCACCACAAAGCAAACAAAACATACATTCTAGGTGGTCAGGACAAACAACTCCAACCCCCGTTATTGTGCGTTAATGTATAAACCCCACTACAGAGGACCCGATCAACCACTCAGTGGCGGATGGTAAGAAGCTAACAAAATGAGTAGTCAAGAATAAAAAAGGATAATAAATTACGGTCACACTAAGCAGTCCCCAAAAAAGGTTCCTGTCTTGCCTTCTACATAGTAGTAAAAAATATCCGCTAGTTGCTCAAAAATCAAGGTGCATTTCCATTCAAACACTGAATGTGGAATCGCAAATCACATTCCATACGGTTAAGTCTATCCTCATGTTCGACATCGCCTAATAAATATCTGTAAACACTTCTGTACGTAAGGCGAATACCATTAATCAAAAAAGCCTGCACTCACAACATATGCAATTTCATCCTCATGCGTTTCGTGCGGAAACCCAACTTTGCATGGGCTCTAATAATTTGTGCTGAGGGGATGGTCATATCACCCATTCCCTATTCTTCTCACTCACACCCAAATCCGCGAACATTAATCAAACTGTGCTTATAGAACAATCTAGATCCTCTTATGACAGGCGGAGTAAGGAACAAACACTTCTCATCATTGCTGTGGCTCGAACCATTTTTGGTAATCTCGGAGGCTTTAAAAGCAACCTTCTCATTCTTTCATCATGGAGTCTCAACTGCAATTGTGCACTCCTGTGTAACTCCTAAACCTCCATGAACCAAAAACTTTCAGCATTAATACCTCGGCATGACATCCCAAAATTTATTGTTATTAACTGGATTCCTTAGTCTTGTGTGAATAAACGGAAGTCATTGAACCCAGCCATGTGGAGTTCAAAATGATTTCTCAAAGCCATTCTAATAGACTCCTCAGGTCTTTATTATGGTCTTGTTCCAGAAGCGCAAACTTGTTAACCTAACAAATACACAACGGGGTTCTACCCAGCTTTCATGGATAATACATTGATAGTAGATTGGGTCAACACCCAACATTTTTAGTATACCCTTCATTTCTCACAACATTGGTCATTTTGAGATAAAGTTGTTGTTCAGAAAGATAGAAGCCCACACTCACAGACCAAAATTCAGATAGGTTTGTCAAAGAGAATCAACAGTGTTGAGAATTCATATTATCTACATATTCGTAGTATCTCATAGTTAACTGCATCACTGTGGTTTGGCATCTATGATTTCTGATATTCCCAACATCTCTTCGCTGCTAATGAAATTCTTTGCTAGCTGTTTGAATCTCACTCTCCCTCCTCCTCCTCTTTTTATAACTTCATCACGTCTATACTTTAATAACATCACGCCCCTAATATATTCATCACGTAGGAAATTATGTTAAAGCTTCATAACGAAGATTTCGCTTCTAGAGCAAACGGCTTTGCAAGATGATACTCACCTATGAACCAGATCTCCTGACAAACGCTGGCTTGCCGCCGCTTGGACATGGCAAGGAAAAGAGACGGTGTACTCGGAGACCGATCCCAGCGTAATCAACACTGCTCGATCGACTTCATCACAGCAAACGCTAGGATTTCAGTTGTTCTATGAAATAGTACCATTTGTAAATTAAACACCATATGCTGTATAAGGACTTCTACGGTGTCACTAGCACTTTTTTGACCATTCCAGAATTGTCGTCCCCGCAAAGCTAATAGTAGCTCCACGTAGAACAAAATGTCATACTGTATCAACTTTCCACGGTTCAACTTGCAAGAAGCCTGGCTAATATTAGCGTACCTATTTCGAATCATCATATAACTCATTCACCAAGTCAACACAGACTTCGAAGTTTTATCTTCCACCCTTACACTAGTTCCTCATCAATCATTTTGTCTTAAAACAATTCGCATTGTTCAAATATAGCGCGCCTTATTCATGATACTCACGTAGTCATGAATTCTCCGCTTTCTTCTTCTGCATCCTAGTGGCGTTGTTTTTGTACTAGTTTCCACTGCGCCTGGGTGAAATAAAGAATTTGACCACACAAGATCAAAGATCTATGCCAACTTGTCCGACTCCAATTGTTCGTGAATTGCTCATACGTCTCATTGGGACCCTCGTACAATTAGATACTTGGAGTTAGGCGTGTCCAGGAGATACACAAACCACCAACAGCACCACTACATTCACACTACTTGTCGTTATGTTTGCAGCACCTGCCGATAACTCACTGATTTGAATTATGTTCTTTCCATATTAGCTATTGACGGAGACAGTTTCTACAATTATGATCACATAATGTGAATATTGAAAAAATGAAACTAAGGCCCTATTCGCTCCTGAGCAGCCTTGCCTGAAACATCCATGATAGTCGCCAGAGCCTACATAAACAACATTTAGAGCTCATTCGACAACCTCTCAGTGACAGAAAGCAATCCCCTATTGCTCTAATTTTCGTTTTTCTTAATCTGGAAATCTCCAAACGTGTGCTCATGTAATGCACGGCTACCCAAAACTACTCCGAAAGTAGTCAAGGATCCTCATTATTTATATAATACATAATGGAGTATGAATAATGATATCACCCATTTTACCTGGTGCTCAGACTGGACTCAAATGTGCCTGCAAATTTAAGAGCTAGAGCAAAGACTGTTCAGACAATCATAACCAAAAAGAAAAAATATTCCGTGTTTATACCCTGGCAACCTAGTAGTCAAGCTCGTTTTTCCAATTTGTCCGAGTACACGTGCATTACGGATCGATACAGCTCAAACTATACAGAGGGAATCATCCATTGCACAGCCCTTTTGATGTTGCATAGCAGCTAGAGCATCTAGACATATCCCCTGACGGGTCACGCCAAAACCATAGATGGAGTTAATTTCCTCTTGACACAGACCAAGCTTGTCTTGGACGTCTACATATTTGGGCTTGCCCGAGTGAGTCACGAGGATGTGCCTAAATCGTTGTGTCGGTTACTTGAAAAAAGCCATGGACCTTACAAGGGACTTATCCGAACAACCTGGCATAAACAACTCGAGGCCAGCTACAAGCGTTTGTGCCCTAGAAGTAAATATAGTTATATTGACACTATAGTGCGCCACAAGGTATATCGCGTTATTTCAATGACCCACCTAGGTATATAAAATCACATCCCATCCGCTAGGTTATATTAATGACTCTCCACCAGTATATTAAAGTCACATACCATGAAGGTATAACTAAAAGAACTCCACCGGTATATTAAAATCACATCTCCACAGGTATATTTGAAATGACATTCACCAGGTATTATGCCAAGATAAAATTCACATGCCAAGGCCAGTCAATTCAAACACATCCCACAGTAATTCAATATTGACACTCCAACATGTATATTCCAAAACGCATCCTAACCTTAGCATATTAAAAAATATCCATCCAGGTATAATTTGAATGACATCAGTCATAAGTATATTTAATATGAAATTACTACCTGGTGAGAGGCTGATCACAATCGGTGTATAGACTTTTATAAGTCCAAGGGGTACCATGCGTTAAAATCCGGAGGGTACCCAAATAGTCTCAGAGGAGTAGGATAACATAGACTCTTGCTCAACGTACAGAGGGCTTTAAAATAAACAGTTTGATAAAACAAGCATCATTCCAAGTCATTTTAACCCCCCACCTGACAGTGACGGCCCTAAGCTACTTGATAAATTTAATTCTGCAATATAATAATAATATAATAATGATTCAATGATTATAAAGAGAAACGCGTTGTAACCATCATAATCTCTCATACTGTACAGTGAGTTATGCCATGAAATGTACACAGGCATAGCTTATACATGGGTCCGCGTGAAGGAAGGGTCTCGTGCCTAGCTGCCAGTATGCTCGGTAACATCTACCTTGGCCCAATCACACACACACACACACAGAGCCTAACCTGGCTTCACCACTCGTGTCCTCAGAGTATGCACTGATCAATCTCTTGATGCGAAGTGTGCGATGTGTGATGGGCGTTTCTACTGGTCATGCGGATGTGGGCTTACATGAATATTTCTGTACTGGAAGCTTTCATTGAATCTTCAACATGGCAGAGGACATGTTAACACACACCTATAGATTTAACACACCACAAACACCACCATAATTCAATCATTATTAATGATTGTAAGCACACTGACAATCTCTCATATGGTGCCATGCAGAGGAATATAAGCGGCAATTGAGGGGGAATTCTCCAAGTCATCGTGCCCATCCTATCTCAAGTGCAACATCATATGGTGTGGCCACTTGTTCTGCAGAGCTTTGCATGGGCGGGGTAGGATGGTAGTAAATAAAATGTAATGGTGGTTGGTAGTGGTGGAAATAGTGGTAGTGGTGGCACTTGTTCTGCAGAGCTTGCATGGCAGGTAGGATGGTAGTAAAATAAATGTAATGGTGGTGGTAGTGGTGGTGGAGAGTAGTGGTTAGTGTGTGGCCATATGTTCTGCAGAGCTTGCATGGCAGGTAGGATGGTAGTAAATAAATGTAATGGTGGTGGTATGGTGGTGGAGTGTTAGTAGTGGCAGTGGTGGCCACTTTGATTCTGCAGAAGCATTGCAGGCAGGTGTTGGTAGGATGGTAGTAAATAAATGTAATTGGTGGGTGTAGTGGTGGTGGAAGTAGTGAGTAGTGGTGGCCACATTGTTCTGCAGAGCTTGCATGCAGGTAAGATTTTTTGTGTCTAGTTGTGAAAGTATTTCACGAGGAGGTGGTCTCCCGACACAAACCAGAGCTGAGTGTGTCACTTGACTTTGGAATCTTGATCAGTACTGAAGTTCAAACCCATGCTGTGGGAACCTCTGGGTAATGCTTAACAGGAGTCACGTCATGTTGTAAGCAGTGGTATGATCGATTTTAACCGTCTGACCAGATGATGGTCAAATGCTCACACCACCGTTTTGCAGCAATAAGTCGCCAATGTGATTTACCATTGTTGTTGTTATAAGGGGGTCAGACAAGGCTCTAATTGTTGTGTTGTTTTTACTACATTGATTGCTATAGTACGACTGTCAGCGATAGCTGTCTGTTGCACTCTCTGTTCCTATTGCTGTCCGGCGTATTGCTATGTGCCGTGACCTAAACCCCGCCTTTCATTCTGGAGGCGCTGCTCTTCTTAAAAAAAAATGAAAAGGAGATAATAATAAAATAAAATAATTGTAATTAATAAAAACATAAAAATTCTCGAGCGCAGGTCTTCTCTAAAGGGTTTGCCTAGTCCCTGTAAAGTTGTCCTTATTCTCTCCTTCCATCAACGTACCTGTGCCTTAGAGACCAAGTCCGCTGACAAAGACTGTGAATTGGTTCCCTATCTGTTGGCAGGTCATGTAACAAGCTGTCTATCCGATGGCAAATTTTCCAGTGCGTTGTCCGCATTGCCAAGTGTGAGCATTGATCTGGAGTACTCAACTGTTGAAGTGCTGCTGCAAGATAGCCCCAACAACCTCAGGTGCGATGATCACATGTGTAATAGGCTTCGGAGTTTAGGGCTAACATCGGACCAAATTAGCCCTGATAGGGCTTAGACATATATTAGCTTATATGAGCTCAATAAATATGTGCACAAATATTTAGCACAAACTTAGCCAAAAGGCATCCCAGAATAGTACCATGTGTGTAGCATGAGAGTTGTGTACAGCCTACTGACCTTTGTGGCAACTTGTGTATAGACACTGACCGTCAGGGTTATGATGAAGTAGCTCATAACTGTGGGAGCGGACGGAGGCTGTTGCAAGATAGCCCAACAGTGTTTCATTTTTCGACGACGCGTCCGCATTTCCGTCGCATTTCTGTAGAATGCTACATCCCCGGACCCCCCGATATCGGGACACACGCTGCCCCCCGACCCCCCAGGCTCCACGCTTGCGCTCTGCATGCGATGGCTACGCAACTATCCTGAAATCAGGGTTGAGTAGCCCAAGTAGCTACTCAACCTGGACTACAGAGAAATCTGAAATAAAAAACACTGAGCCCCAACAACCTGCAGGTGAGATGGTCACATATGTGTGAATTGCGGAGTGGGCTTGAGTCAAGAATGGCCGTTTATGGCAAGTAATGAATAGATAAATGAGGAGGGAGGGGTGCAGGGGTGAGGGTGGGTGGGAGGGAGAAGAGCGAGGGAGTGGGGGAGTGAGGGGAGTTGGGGGGGGGGGAGGAGGGAGGGAGGGGGGAGGGAGGGGGGAGGGAGAAGGGAAGGGAGTGAGAGGGAGACGGTAAGGACGGATGAATTGGGCAGAATGGGAATGAGTCAGATGCTTAGAAGTTAGTGAGAAGTCAAGGAGACAATGAGCCCTTTTCAATTTATCGAGCATCCTGGATGTATGTGTGGAGCAGGCTCGTCTTGGGTCCACACTGGCCTATATGTCTATGGCAATATGATGTATCGTATGGTGGACAATGCTGCATGCTCTGTGCAATGTCATGCTATATATATTTATGTCAATTATACTGTAACTGAATGCATGGCGGTGGAAGTGTCGTAGGTGTGGGCTTGTCATGAGTCAATAATGGCCTGCCTATGACCAATTCATGTACCATAATGTACTGCGATTGTGGTTTTTGAGTGTACTGATGAAGCTTTCCTAATACAAGAAGAAAATACCAGAACCTGATTGACCAATCTGAGAATGCTTGTTTTACTCTTCATTTTTTGACATGCATCATCATCATCATCATGATGATGATTATCATCATCACCATCGTCATCATCACATAATCATGATCATCATCATCACCATCGTCATCATCATCATCATCATCGTCATCATCATCATAGTGGTCGTCATCATCATCATAGTCGTCGTCACCATCATCATCATCATCATGAACATGCCAAAACCATTTCCATTCTGGCATCAGAAGGTGCTTGTGAAGCTGAGCACCGAACAAGCTTCATCCCAAAAGATCAGCGAATTTTCTGCCCACACAAGAACTGCTCGACCCTCATAGAGCGACCACCAAATTGTGGATTCAGGCGGAGATCCAGTAGAATGTCAGTGTGCCACAAGCCCTTCTGTGCAAGCTGTCTTGTGGTAGGAGGGCATAGGGTGAGTTTTTTTTGTGGGCAAGTAACTATTGGATTTAGTTTTTTGGGTGTGAGGTTTTGGGTTTTTAGGTTTTTGGGGTTAGGGGCTTGGTTTTGGGGTTTAGGGGACCTTGCGCCGACTCTTCGAGGTGCCCACAACACATGGGTATGGACTCCACTAGATCCAGTAGAATGTACAGTGTGCCACAAGCCTTCTGTGCTACCTGCCTCATCGCAGGAGGGCATAGGGTGAGTTTGTTTGGTGGGCGAGCAACTATTGAATTTAGCAACTATTAGAATTTAGAATACAAATTTATATTAATTTAGAATACAAATTTTATGTTGAATTCTAAGTGAGTTTGTTTTGTGGGCGAGCAACTATTGAATTTAGTTTTGGGGGTTGGGGGTTTTAGTTTTGGGGACCTTGCGCCGACTCTTAGATAGCCCACAACACATGGATATGGACTCTACTAGATCCGGTGGAATGTCCAGTGTGCCACAAGCCCTTCTGTGCAAGCTGCCTCGTTGTAGGAGGGCATATGGTGAGTTTGTTTGTGGGCGAGTTACCATTGGATTTAGTTTTGGGGGTTGGGGGGTTAGTTTTGGGGGTTTTGGGGACCTTGCGCTGACTCTTAGAATGCCCACAACACATGGATATGGATACCGGTATGGATGGACTCAACAAAAATCCGGTGGAATGTCCAGTGTGCCACAAGCTCTTCTGGGCAAGCTGTTCTTGTTGCTGGAGGCATAGGGTGAGTTTTTAATGTGGGCAAGTAACAATTGGATTTATTTGGGGGTTGGGGGTTTATTTTTTTGGGTACGGGGTTTTGGGGACCTTGCGCTGACTTTTAGAGTGCCACAACACATGGCTATGGATACCGGTATGGATGGACTCCACTAGATCCAATGGACTGTCCAGTGTGCCACAAGCTCTTCTGGGCAAGCTGTCTTGTTTGCAGGAGGGCATAGGGTGAGTCTTATTTCATTTTTGGTGGGTGAGTAATTATTGGATTTAGTTTTTGGGTTTTGGGGTTTTAGGTTTTGGGTTTGCGGTTTGGGTTCTGGGTTTTTGAGAACCTTGCGCTGTTCTACCGACTCTTAGAGTGCCCACAACACATGGATATGGATATGAATATGGATGGACTCCACTAGATCCAATGGACTGTCCAGTGTGACACAAGCTCATCTGTGCAAGCTTCTGCATCGGCAGGAGGGCATTGGGTGAGTGTTTCAAGTAATTGTGAACAAAATGCAAGGCAAAAACAAGCACCACTGTATGTAGTGCAATCCATATCAATCCTATACTGTCCATATTGCCTCATACATTCGGGCTTCGTTCAGGTGCATGTATGTTGCCTCATACATTCGGGTTTCGTTCAGGTGCATGTATGTTGCCTCATACATTCGGGTTTCGTTCTGGTGCATGTATGTTGCCTCATACATTCGGATTTCGTTCAGGTGCATGTATGTTGCCTCATACATTCGGGTTTCGTTCATGGTGCATGCATCCACTCTTCATGCAGTTCAAAGTAAAGTAATATTGGATCCGGAATTGGATATGTTATTGATTTCCCTGAGAACTCAAAAACCATTTGACACAGAGCATGCAACATGGTCCACCATACGGTACATTAATTGGTCATAGACAGGCCAGTGTTGACCCGTGACAAGCCCACACACACCTACCGCACTTCCAACGCCATGCAGTCATTTACATTATATTGCCATAGACATATAGCATGACATTATTGGCTCAGAGCATGCAACATTGTCCCCCATACGGTACATTAATTGGTCATTAGACAGGCCAGTGTTGACCGTGACAAGCCCACACGCACCTACCGCACTTCCAACGCCATGCAGTCATTTACATTATATTGCCATAGACATATAGCATGACATTATTGGCTCAGAGCATGCAACATTGTCCCCCATACGGTACATTAATTGGTCATAGACAGGCCAGTGTTGACCCGTGACAAGCCCACACGCACCTACCGCACTTCCATCACCATGCAGTCATTTACATTATATTGCCATAGATGGATAGCATGACAGTGGCACAGAGCATGCAACATTGTCCACCATACGGTACATTAAATTGTCATATAGACAAACAGCATGACATTGACACGGAGTATGCAACATTGCCTACCATAAGGTACATTGATTGGTCATAGGCAAGCCAGTGTTGAGCCATGACAAGCACACACCCACCACACTACCATCACCATGTAGTCATTTACATTATACTGCCATAGACATATAGCATGACACTGACACAGAGCATGCAACATGGTCCACCATACGGTACACTAATTGGTCATAGGATAGACAGGCTAGTGTTGACCCATGACAAGCCCACACTCACGCACCGCACTTCCATCAACATGCAGTCATTTACATTATATTGCTAGACATATAGCACGACATTGACACAGAGCATGCAACATTGTAAACCATATGGTACACTAATTGGTAACAGGCAGGCCAGTGTTGACCCATGACGATCCCACACGCACCTACCGCACTTCAATCACCATGCAGTCATTTACACTATATTTCCATAGACAAATAGCATGACTTTGACACAGAGCATGCAACATTGTCCATCACATTCCCACGTCAATCTTCCAACATATTTCATTTGACAATACATGACATGACATATTGACATGACATGGCATGGCATGACATAAAAACAGGTTCAAATAACTGGGAGATTGAAGTGTCATACATTGTTGACCCATGACAATCCCGCTCTACAACATGTGGGAGGGGTCTTCCGACTGATCCTCATAACAAGATAGGTAATATTCCAGCAATGTTGCCAACATTAATTCCATCCCATCCATATTTGTATGTCCAGGGACTGAGATGCTCTCAGTTAAATAATCTACCACAGCCTCTTTCAGTGATATACATTGGTCTAGTGGTAGACTAAGTCACTTTAAGAATGAAGAGTCGGGGGGTCGACTCCCCCTTCGGTCGCTCTTGGCGTTGCAGGTCGTCGTCAACCGCGATGGTAGCTTGTCCAGTTGAGGTAGGAGACCGCTCCCCACCCGCGTACGACGGGCTCCCTTAACACCACGCCCCATCAGGCGTTATCATTACCCTTTTAATCTACCACCACATATGTGCTCAGCTAAGGATGCAGCAACCCATTGCTGATACTGCAGCAATAGAATCAACATTAATTCCCTCCCCTCCATACTTGTTTGTCCAAAGACTGACATGCTCTCCGTTCAAGAATCTGCCACCACATATGTGCTCAGCTAAGGATGCAGCAACCTATTGCTGATATCGCAGCAATAGAATCAACATTACTTCCAGCCCCTCAATATTTGTATGTCCAGGGACTGACATGCTCTCAGTTCAAGAATCTCCACCACACATGCGGTCACCGGAGGATGCAGCTCTCTTGTTCTTGTCTTCCAATAACAGGTGGAAGCAGTGCCCACGCTGCAGTCATATGGTAGAGAGAGTGTCAGGGTGCACCAGCATCAAGTGCAGATGCGGCTCCAACTTTTGCTACAAATGTGGCAAGGAATACAAAAGCCAGGTACGGTTACCTTTTTTTAGTTGTGAAAGGAATTTCACCCCAGGATGTGGCTCTCCCGACACAAGTCAGCAACACGGAGGATTTAGTCCAAATGTCGTTGCCACTCCTGCAAAAGAGTAGGTGCTGTATGGGCACTAAAGATGAATTTTCCTTATTGCTTTTTATTATTGCTTGTACATCGTGCCTTACTATAGGAGACTGTAGGTGTATTATTGCTTGTACATCGTGATTTCCTATATGAGGCTATAAGTGTATTATTCAAAGGACATTGTGATTTCCTGTAGGAAAGGTCTGTTACTTTAGAGATGCCTTTATCATGTTTTCCTGATTCAATCTTGATCAGTGATGTCTGGTTATATTGACGAGTATCAAAGAATTTTTATAAAACACCTAATCTCTAAATGCACCGTAATAATCCAGGAGACCAGCATTGTTTGTTGCTATCTCTGGTTGCAATTAGAACATTCTCTAGCAAGGCTCTTTTCACAAAATCATCGTCCTGACGGTCAATGATTTGCTCCAAAAGCCAATGCATTGTCTCAACAATGGAGCCTATGTAGGTGATCTATTGAGTTCATTAAAAACCAAGTCGGTACAGGTGTTATCTCGCCAAGAGCCCTTTTCATAAACTTATTCTGAATAGTTTCACATTTAACTTCAAGACCATGATAAGTATTAATATTACCCAGACAGTCTCACGGTCTGGAGCCCACACTTCACACCCGTAGTTACAGTGATTTTTAATTCTACAATTATCAGCACATGTAAGTTGTTGCAAATTGCAAAACTGAAAACAAACAACGAGACAGCGGTACGTGATGCGGTACTGAATACTGAACAAGAAAATAAACTGTCATTCACGGATTCCAACCTATTGTTTACCTTGTCTACATACCAGTACACGTACACCAAATTGCTTAAACGAAGCGGGGTCGGGAGTTCGATTCCCCCTGCGGTCACCCTGAGCGTTGCAGGTCGTTGTCAACCGCGATGGTAGCTTGTCCAGTCAAGGTGGTAGACCATTCTCTGCCTGCGTACGACGGGTTCGCTTAATACCACGCCCCACCAGGCGTTATCATTACCAGTACACACCTCCCACTGTCTTCAGACTACGACAGCCGGCAACTACGTTAAGGCTGCAGGTTCCTGCGTTAAGTATCCACTAACCAGGTCTGGACGTACGTGCATGTCTCATGCTTACGCCTGTGGCATGTTTGAACGGCGCGTGCACTGTGCCGCTTGCCAACCACATGCTTGGACGAGACTGCGATACTGGATACCGGTATACCAGCCATACCAATCATACCAACCATACCAACCATACCAACCACATGCTTGGACGAGACTGCGGTACTGGATACCGGTAGTGCAAGAAATTAAAGTGGCAGTCACAAATGCCAACCTATCCTTTACCTTACCTACAGTCTACAGTACCTCCCACTGTTTTCAGACTTCGACAGCCCTCCTTCCAACCATACCAACCATACCAACCTGTATCCTACTTTCAGACTCCGACAGCCGGCAACCCGCAAGGCTAGCCATACCAACCATACCAACCTATATCCTGCTTTCAGACTCCGACAGCACTCCTTCCGAACATACCAACCATACCAACCATACCAACCTGTATCCTGCTTTCAGACTCCGACACGGGGCAACCCGCACGGCGAGCAAGCCTGCACATGTGGGCTGCAAGGATGATGCCCCTGCTGCTGATGCTGCTGATGCTGCTGCTGATGCTGCTGCTGATGCTGCTGCTGATGATGATGATGATGATGCTACCCCTGATGGTGATGCTGCTGCTGATGACATTTTCCTTGTGCCATACTGGACTCCAAATGTGCCCGCGGCCTGACGGAGTCAAGGCTTTTTAATGTGCTTGATTAGCAGGACACTCAGTATCAGCGAGCCCGATCCAGGCAATTATCAGCAAGCCTGCACATGTGGGCTGCAAGGAGGAGGAGGAGGAGGAGGAGGAGGAGGAGGAGGAGGAGAGGAGGAGGGAGGAGGAGGAGGAGGATGATGGTGGTGGTGGTGGTGGTAATGATGATGATGATGATAATGATGATGTTGATTACATTACTGCCTGACAAATCCTTCCGAGTCTAAGGCTGGCGAAATGAGAACCATCCCTTTGGGCCAAAGCCCTTTCATTACAAAATAAAACATGACTTCTTCATTTTGCTTCGCAGTCAGTGTGTGCGGGTGGGGTGGGGGGGTGGGTGGGGGTGGGGTGGGGTGGGTGGGGGGTGGGGTATCCACGGGGGGGTAAATGGGTGGGAGGAATGGTGGCTACAAGGGGTATGCAGTTATCGGCATGAAGGTTGGTACACCTTTCGAGGTTGGGCAAGTCCCTTTAGCCTAGTACGGACTGAATCCTTGGTGTCACTGGTTTGTGTCGGGGAGACCCATCTCCTGGGGTGAAATTCGTTTCACAACTAAAAAAATTATACCACCCCTGGACGGCTGGACTGCAACATATATGTAGGGAACGGCAACTAACATAATTGTTTGAAAACTAATATTAACTAATATTATTACAGTGTCACAATAATATTAGTTTTTCAAATAAATTCGAAATTCTGGTGAGACGGCTCGTCCGACTTATATTATATAATATTATTTATATACTAATATTATATAACATAGCTGACCCTACATATATGTAGTCAGGCCACCTAGGCACACATTGCAACTACCACAGCACTTCTTTGTTTTGCTACTAGCAGCAGCTTTTAGGCAGCTCCCTGAGACAGCCACTGAGGTTAGCCCCAAAAAATCAGCAGCGCTAGAAAGCTGATTACGTCAGCTTCAAGGTGCACTAGGTTGCTTTAGGTTTGGCTGATTAGCCAGCCAGGGGAGCTCCCTAGAAGCTGCTGCTCGTATCTCATATCTTGAAGGGAAAAAGTGAGCCACAGCCCCAGCTTGTAAGTGTTACAAGTCAGAGCGCCAATGCACAGGTTGGTATGCGTGAGTAACTATTCTCTCAATAATATTTGGCCAAAAGTGTTTTAAATGTTGATGTTACTGCCGAAGTAAGACTGAGAGCAGCCTAAAAGGATGGATCCTTGTAACAAAGATGAAGTTGAAGTTAGGAGTCGAAGTTGGGAGTTGCCACAGTAGCATACACTATATAAACCTACCCTACACCTACCACTAGCGCATGTGGTGGATGCATCAATGGGTTAGTGGGATCTGGTGAGTGATGAGCACGCACTACATGGGTGGCATGCACTGTCGCGGACCCATGCGCACCCTCAGCACACCCATTAACACGCACACATAAATCATATGTACACCTGCTATACACATACATGCATACCTACTGTTGACTTCAGCAAGGCTGGGAGGCGGACCCAGGGGGCGGACCCCCCGCCCCCTCGCAAGGGGTTCCGCAGCGCAGCAGCGCAGGACTTAGGGGAATTCCGTTGACTTGGCACTTCAGGGAATTTACAATTGCGACAGTGGTGGGGTTGGTGCGATTGACCTACTGGTCACGCTAAGCGATATGGGAGTAACAAGGCTGGCGCGTAAAGGCTGCCAGGCCAGCACGTTGGCCGGGACCTTGTTGTGCTCCCGTCATTTGCTCTCGTGGACTTCGTGAAGGGTGAAATTGCATGCAGTGTTAAAGTTGGTCCTGCTCGTACCTGCTGTCATCCAGCCTGGCTGCGAGGGCCCCTTCGATTCGAATACTGTAAAAGGCTGTCCCCGAAGATCCCTGCGTATCTAACGAGCTAACGGCCGTGGTTCACCAGATCAACTAAATTCGAACCTTAAGATAGGTAGGTAGGTAGTAGACTAAAAGCAGAAGGTCCCCATAGAGCCCTGCGGATCTAACCAGCGCGCTGGCCAGCGGCGAGCGGCTGTAGTGCAGGCACGAGAAAGAGTAGCGAGAAGTTGCGGTCCTGGTACTGCTGCTGCGGTACCACGCTCAAAAACGTCACACCGACAGGCTGTCATCACTCTCTCCTCGTGCATGCATTTTAGTGAGATCGGAAGTGTTCAGAAGCTCGAGCAGGGACGTCTTTGTTGATTTGTGCATTCGCCTACAGCTTTGCCATTTGGTGGGTCATCCGCAACCCTGGTTCTACAAGACTGAACTCAACAGCAAGATTCGCTCAACTTCCTTCTGCACCGTTCAGTTAGCCTGTCGCCTCGACAAACTCACTGCACAGGAGACCTAACTCTGAACTAAGAAAATGTTTAAGAAAATTTTCGGTTCGAAGGGGGGAGGTGCGGTAGCCCCTCCCTCTTCAACTCCCGCCTCGGCCAATAGAACTATCAACACTATCCAAGGCCTTAAAGACAGCGAGGAGACGCTAGAAAAGCGCAAGGAGCTCCTCGAGAAGAGGATTGAGGCAGAGCTGGAGAAGGCACGAGAGTACACTAAGCAGAAGAAACGACCCCAAGCCTTGCAATGCCTGAAGAAGAAGAAACTCTTGCAGACCGAGGTCGATAACCTTGACAACATGATCATGAGGGTGGCCGAGCAGCGTATGCTGGTGGAGGGCCAGCGCACCACTGTGGAGGTTGTGTCAGCTCTGGGCAACGCCGCCCAGTCTACTAAAGCTAACCTGAAAGTGCTTGAGAATGGTGAGTGCATGGTAGAGTCTACCCTCAGCAGCATGCCTGAAGGGCATCCAAGAGGAGGGAATGCAGTGACCAGTGGTCATCGTGATATGGTGATGTTGAAGTAGGGTTACTCTGGGGTAGGAATCTCTTCGGTTCACAGGAGGATGTGCATAGGTACTACTTCCTAAGTCTGGTGTTAGAACACGCATATGCTTTGTGGGCTGCCAAAATTGGTTGAGTATGGAGGAGTGGGTAGAGATGAGTTGGAATCGGGTTGGGATGGGGTTGTTACTGTTGTTAGTGTGTCAGGCTGTGTGGGTATCCCAGTTTGTGAGAAGTACAGGGTTTGACACCTTAGTGGTTCAAATGGGTAACAGAGTGTAGCGGTGTAAAATATGCTGGGTATTGTGTGATTTGCCTTGCGGTAAGCCCTTCTTCATTTGGATCACACGTATGATAGAGAAATGTCATGTATGCACCTGTCATGACTTCACCCACATCTGCACCAGTCTTGTGCTTCTACTTCTCCCCCCCTCCCCTTCATTTCCTCCCCCTCTTTCTTCACTTATCCCTTCTTTCCCCTCACCCTCTCCTTCCTCTCCCCCCATTCTCCCCTCCCTCCTTTCTCCCCTTCCTTCCCTCCCTTCCCTCATCGCACGCCACCCCACTCAACCCACCCCATTGCTCCTATTGTTTCCTGCAGTCGATGAGGTCATGGACGACATAGATGAACAGAACGCCCAGTTTAGCCAAATTCAGGACAGGATGGGCGAGTCCGCTAACGTAGATAATGATGAGTTCGAACAGTTATACGCGGATATGGAGGCTGAACAGCTGGATGCGGAGCTGCTGGCCCCTGCCCCTGTGCCCACCACCAAGGTGCCACATGCACCTATGCCATCAGTACCCACAGGCTTGGCAGCTCCCAAGAAGAAGAATCAAGGGGAGCTAGAGCTGGAGGCATTAGAGGCTGAGATGGCTGCATGAGGGGGTAGCATGATTGCTTTGAGTGCTGCTGTTGCACTGCTGGATGAGGAGCTGCTGGCCTCTGCCCCTGTGCACACTACCTAGGCGCCACAAGCCATGCCATCAGTACACACAGGGACGGCGGCTCCCAATGCTTTTCGTTTCAGCTACCAGCACCAGATTCTAGGTATATCCCTGTGCTGGCCACTGGGCTAAGCCCACAGACTTCATTCTTTCTGGCAAGCCGATCATGTTAGCTTCCAAGTGTGCTAGGTTGCTAATGGTTTGGCTGAATAGCCAGCCAGGGAAGCTGCCTAGAAGCTGGTGCTCGTAGCTGAAAAGAAAGCATTGGTGGCTCCCAAGAAGAAGATACAAGAGGAGCTGGGGGCATTAGAGGCTGAGGTGGCAGCGTGAATGGTTCGAGTGCTTTTGCTACAGCCAAGATGGCGACAGCTATGGAGCCATGTAACCAAGCTGAAGAGGTGGTGGAGTGAAGGCCTTGAATGTTGTTGGTCCTGACGAAGATGTTGAGCAGCCTGAAGGCTGGAGCCATGTCACCAAGCCCTAAGAGGTCGGGGCGTGAGAGGGGTGGAGAGGCCACAGCAACAAGGGGAGAGGTTACATGTACAGGAGTGGTAGAAGCCTCAGGTGGAATGGCTGATGTGCAGATGTCAGAGCCTCGGTCAGGGTGGTCTGGTCACATTATCAAGGTGCATGGAGCACACAACAAAATTTGGAGCAAGTAGACATGTTCTTGAGTTATGAACTTGGGAAGGGCTCGGACGTACAGGTCTCGAGCAGCATCAAGAGTGAGAAGAAATGGGGTAGGCTGGCTAGCGTGACGAAGTTGAAGATTGAGTGCACATCCTGAGAGATGCTGGAAATTATTGTTGACGTGAAGCTGGCTCTTCCGATCAATCATGTGCATAGCTTGCCAGTAGGTGAGGCACTTGGTCCTAAAAGGACTAAGGGGCAAGGAGGATTTTACATGAGGCACCCTCTACTTGTTGGCCTGCCTCGGAACCACTGACATAGCTGTAATTTAAAATCTGGACTGAACCATAACTTGGCCCAAGTTCCATGCTTTGGCGGTTACATTTTAAAACACATTCTTGGTCATGGCGGTTCCATTTAAACCACATACAATATCCCATAAACAAATATTGATCCCTGGGCCTAGACACCAATAATATCCAAACTTGCATTTCTCTCGATCGATTTATTCTGAGAATGGGGCTATGATGGCATGATTCATGGTGATGTTTAAAGCCATTTTTCAGTTCATTCCAAGCACCTCATTTTTGTGGGTGGGTGGGTGGGTGGGGGGTGGGGGGGGCAGCCCCCCTCAGATTTTTTAGGGATAGGTGTCCAAACATTTGTTTTACTCCTGTCTAGGCATGTGATTAAATAATATCCTGGGCATGGGCATATTAAACTGATAAAACGTTTGGCAGTTACATTGTAGAACACATTCTTGGCCATGGCGGTTCTATTTCAAACCACATTCAATATCCCATGCGCTGATATTGATCCCTAGGCCTAGCCATAAATAATATCCTAGGCCCTTCCTAGGCGTGTGATTAAATTATATCCTGGGGGTATTCAGGCAGCTAATAGGCTATTTAATAACATCATCTGGACACTTCTTTAAACTTTCTCATCATTATAATCTATGATTGCATTCTCTTATCTACGGCGTACCTAGCTTTATTCTGCCTGCAAACTGTGAGAAGCGTATAAATATTTTGAATTTGTACTGCACTACATTGCAGTGCTCAGTGCCCTAACATTGGCGGTAGACCTGGTTTGGCTCGAACCACATGTTGGCCTACACGTAAACCTTTCAGGAATTTGGCGATATCCCTACCGCCTAATAAACCGAAAAATGCAGGTGCCTACGGTACCTAAGTTCAAATAAGCTCCTGCCCGCCCAGGGGTAGCCAACTACTGAAATATGATCGGATTGGATTGTTACGGTACATGTTTTCCAACTTGGTGGCTAACCGTCTCCAAATTCCGATCTACCCCCCCCCACACACCCACCCCACCCCACCCCATCCCCACGCCCACCCCGAAGATAAGATAGAGAGCACTCGAATCCTTTCAATACAAAATATCAATATGCGGATTATACAGTTTAAAGCCTTGTCCACATCCAGTAGCCAATGAGTGGAACAGGCCGAAGGTATCACGGGACTCGCCCAGCCTCCAGAAGTTGAGGTAAGTAGCAAATTGTCAGGATGTGCGGGTTATAAAAACTCAATGAACTGGTCCCCGGCAAACAGTTCAACGAAGTGTGTAGGAGCACGAGTAGGTGTGTGTGTAGTGCTATGGGGCAGGACCCCTCCCTTTCCACTACCGGTATGTGGCTACCTTACTGAACGTCTAACCATGCAACGATAAAGTATAATACTTCGTCCCCTGTCGTCTCGACAGCCCCTCCAGTGCTGGGGACTACCGGTAACAAGTAACAAGAGGACCGGTAATGGAGTTCAGGTGCTGATCTGGTGATCGGCAAGGTGTTGTCTCTAGGAGGCATTTATTTCGGCTGTTTACATCAACTCAACCACACCCACTCAAACAGCTGCCCAAGTGCCCATTCTTTGATAGTTCTCTCCAAGGTAAGGACGCTTGGCTGTGGGAGTAAGTGACAGCGGTAGTCTGATTCAGACACATGTAGAATACTGATGTACTGTACTGCCTTTCAGTGTAGGGCAGGAGCCGAAGGCTTCCTGCCCACTTCCCTGTGTGGTCGTACATGTAAACTCTTATCCTCGTTTACCGGTACATTTATTCCTTCTTTCCTAAACTGGTGTCTGTAAACATTTGCCTCAGGCATCCTGCTCAATCATGTTATATGATGTACCGTATACTTGTTTTTTTACTGCCGAGGACGTCGAGCAGCCAAATTACTGGCTGGAGCCATGTAACCAAGTCTAAGTTCTTATATCAATGTAAAAGCGTTATTAATGCAAGGACTGAAGGAGTCTCCCCTCTACCGCCCCCCCAATTCCCTACGCCACAATGTTAACTCTTCAGTTTCTTCTTCCCAACAACGCACCGTCCTCGAACTCTCTCTCAAAATCAGAATTCGAAAACATTCATGTCTCCAAACGTGATACTTGATGGCTGCTCAGACTGGCACTTGTACAAGCACATATATATATGTAGAAGAGCAAGACAGGAAGCCCTGGACTACTAAGTGGCACCGTAATTTATTATCCCTTTTTTTCTTGTGACTTCTCATTTGTTAGCTTCTTACCTCCGCCACTGTAAGTGGTTGAGATCTGGGTCCTGCTCTAGGGGGCTTAATACTTACGCCGCCAAACCGGTGGTTGGGAGTTTGGTTTGTTTGTCCTCGACACACCCCTAATGTAATAAGATTGTTCGCTTTGTGGGTGCTTTTTCTTTTCGTTTAAAGCAGAGTCTCATACACCCTCGCGGTGTCAAGTAGACTTTAACATGTAATGTAATATCCCAGGGCCCCGTCAGCCCCTCGGCTTTTTATTGACTAGGTCAGCTTTTGGTCCCTCTCTAGCCCGCCGACCGCAATGTGACATACTGCTGTCTCATTATGCCCCCCCCCCCCCCCCCCCCCCCCCTTCAAAAAAACAGAATGTTCAGCGTGCAGTTTTGAGCAGCCTTTTAGGCTGGAGCCATTTAACCAACTTCAAGTGCAAGTAACTTCCACGGGACATTGATATAACATTCCTCATATTGTGTTCACACCACGTAGCAAACAGTGAACATGCAACCAATTGATAATTTATATGATGCCAATCTTGTTGGCAACGTCCAAAGCATCGTAGTCAGCAGTGAGGCGGACATATGCCTTCTTGAGGCCATCAGGCCTGCAGGTCAAAGGATAGGAGGAGGTCAGCATGTACGTCACCAGGGCAGTTCAAAACGCACGTGTTAGCATGACAAGTCTGAAATCAAACAAGCACATTTTGACAGACGTGTACAGAGATGAGCGTGCTTTAACGCACATCTTGAGGAGGAGGAGGAGGAGGAGGAGGAGGAGGAGGAGGGGGGCTTAGCGTGTGGGAATTCTCTGAGGGCTTCTAACCACCCAGCCCGTCACAAACATTTGAACAGGTAGAACAGAACACGATGAGCAGTGCAACGCGAGCCTTACAAAGCGTGTAATATACATTTGAAGGGGCAGATCAATACTCAGTACGCAGTGAAGCGCGAGCGTAACAAAAATGAGTGGACATATGACATACTAATATTTGCACGATGGCTGCACGAGACAGGACTGCTGAAGGTGTGCAGCCATTAAGCTTGTAACTACTGGAAGACTGTACATAGTTAAAAGAGTTGTGTAGGCCACACGTACCTTGGCTAAGGCATGCAAAGCAATTCCTAGGCGCGTCGCAAGCGAAAATTGGCGGAGAGAGCTGGCTATCCGATCGACACGTGACACCGGAATCGAGTGTAGCAGAAATACAATACACGAATCAACTGAAATACAATACACGAATCAACTGAAATACAATACACGAATCAACTGAAATACAATACACGAATCAACTGAAATACAATACACGAATCAACTGAAATACAATACACGAATCAACTGAAATACAAAACACGAATCAACTGAAATACAATACACGAATCAACTGAAATATCCAAACAGTGACTCCAACAATGCTGCACTCAGAATTGTGAGAGTCAACTGGCTATCTGCCTCACAGCTTTTCTGTACAGCTACACGCAGCAGCTTCTAGGCGGCTCCCTGAGCCAGCCACTGGGCTAAGCACCAAGATTTGTGCAGTACTAAAAGGCTGATTTTGCCAGCTTCCAGAAGCACTACTTAAGTTTAGATGTGGCTGGGTAGCAAGCTGATGGAGCTGCCTAGAAGCTGCTGCTCAAAGCGGAAAAGAAAACTATGATCTGCCTGCCCGCCCATCCACCATGTAAGCTGCACCCTTCCATCCCACAGCCATCAGCAAAAGCCATATCAATTAGCCTTCTCAAACTTGTGCACGTGCTGGTAATTACAGAGTGATGGTCGGGCTGTCCCCATGAGCTATGAGCTACCGGATGACTGGATGGCACAGCTTCTTTTTTGGGCTACGCATGGCAGCTTCCAGCTAGTTCCATGAGCCGGCCACTAGCTCAATCCCAAAGCTGTTGCGTTGCCATGCCTGCCATGACAGCTAACATATGCACTACCTAGTTTGAGATTTGGCCCAAGGACAGAGAAGGGGAAGTGCCTAGTTGCAAGTTGCAACGAGTAGCTAAAAAATACACGTTGCTGGATGGCGGCATTACATCTGTCCCCCGTGTGATTGCTCTCAGTCCTCAGGAGTGTAATGAAGCAGTGTTATAGTTCTCATGTTGACTCCACCAGCAGAAGGTGGACAGAATTATGGAAATTACAATATAAAATATTATTAGTTGACTATAATAACTAACCAACCAACCTGCAACTATCCCCTCCCCTATGCCGTCCACCCACCTGATCAGGGTGTTGATCTTCTTGGTCTGGATGTCGTACATGCGCTGCACAGAGTCTCTAATCTGCTTCTTGGAGGCCTTCAGGTCCACAATGAAGACCTGGAGAAAACAACGCACAGGGCAAGGCTCAGCGCAAAGTTTAATCTATGTTGCTCATTCGACACACTTAGAAACCACCATGAAGACCCGAACACTTGCACAAAAACAGGGCAAAGCTGATCACAAAGTTTTACATGTGTTGCTCATTCGACACACCTTGGGCCCACCACGAAGACCTGAACACATGCACACACCCAGGGCAAGGCTGATCGCAAGTTTAACACATATTGCTCATTTTACACACTTTGGGCCCACTGTGAAGACCTTTACACACTCACACACACAGTGCAAGGCTGGTCCCAGTGCAAGTCTAATCTGTGTTGCTCATTTGACACACATGGTAACCACCATGAAGACCTGGACACATGCACACAAACAGGGCAAGGCTGATCGCAAAGTTTAATCTGTGTTGCTCATTTGTCACACTTTGGATCCACCATTCAGGCCTGAACACACGTGGCAAGGCTGAATGCACCTTATTTGCTGTGGTGTTCATTCGGTACACTTTGGGTCCACAGTCAAGGACTGAACACAGACACACACAGGGCAAGGCAGAATGCACGGCATGCGCTGGCGTACTCGTTAGGCACAACTTGGGTCCACAACAAAGATTTAAACACAGCCATTCACACAAACAGGGCAAGGCTGAATGCACGATATGCGCTGTAGTGCTCATTAGACACACTTTGGATCCACAACGAGGACCTACACACATGCCCACACATGGCCCACCATAAACACACATATTAAAGCTGAGTGCTCTGTATGAGCCGTAGTGCACATTTAACATACTTCACATGTCCACAATGAAGATATGCACACACACAAAAACACACAGGTTGCACTGCAGTGCTCACACTTCAAAATGGCTCTCCTTCAGTGGCCCCCGTCGCCTTAATCAAGAAATGCATACCAAGACTCTCCAGACCCCCTTCAAACCATCCACGTCCCACATCGCGGACATTCCACAAGCGCAGCAGCTCCCCAAACTAACCCAAATCCAGATGTCTACACAAAAGCTTGAAGTTTCTGCAGGCTGCATCCAGACATCAGTCAAGTTCGTCAAGTGCCCCCCCCCCCCACACACATCACCGCCACAACCCCACACAAACAAATATACCCCCCCCCCCCCCCACACACACACACACCACCACAACCCCACACAAACATATGTCCCCCCCCCCCCCCCCATCACTCCTCCCCCTCACACACCTAACCACCCACCCCCATTTCCCAATCCTCCACAACCTTTCAAGTCACCACCCATGCCCCCAACAGCTAACCACCACACCCTCTCAGCAAGTTGACATGCCCTTCCCTTTCCACCAACACATGCCCCATTATAACTTGTTAGTCCCCCATTATGTAGAAACCAAAACATCCCAGCCCTCACCAGGGTGTTGTTGTCCTCAATCTTCTTCATGGCAGACTCAGTGGTGAGAGGGTACTTCAGCACAGCGTGCTGGTCCATCTTGGAGTGCTTTCCAGCACTGTACAAGCCGTGATGTGTCGCGGGTTAGTGTGTGTGCGTGTGCATGGGGGGTGAAGGTGGAGGTCAAGTGTGTGAGGGTGCGCAGGAAGTGTGTGTGTTGCGGGTTAAGTGTGTGCGGGTGCAGGTGAGTGTGCAGCAGGTGTGTGTGTGTGTTGGGAAAAGGGGGGTGGGGGGTGAGGGGGGGGCCTTGTGAATGTTAGATGTGGCGTGTGTTTCAATTGCCTGGAGAGTCTTGTGACGAGCACATGCATGCATACACCCACATCCCCCAGGCCTAAATACATGGCCAACCAGCCCTCTCTCAGACTGAGCCCTTCAACCAAACGATGCCACCAATCTCAGGATCAGAATGCAAGGTGTCCAGCGAGATACGCCGACGTTACTGAATACTCTGCTGCTAGTAGATGCTACGAAGTGCTGCGGAGTATTTCAGAACAGCGGGCTGGCAGTCAGCGGACCCCCTCACCCCCGACGCGTGCTGCGAGACTTACTTGGAGGTCCTGGGGTACTTGGGGTCCCTGGAGCGCTTCAGAGTCTTAGGGCGGTGGAAGACAACCGAGAAGCGAGGCTTCCTCTCCTTCTTGAAGGATCCCTTCTTAACGGCCTTGGCCGCCTTGGTGGCGGTCACCTTAGCGTCAGTCTTACCTGAGGCACGCATTCGAGTGGTAATTAAAGCAACTGACCAAACCGCAACTTCAGCCGTCAACAAACAGTCGCCTAGTGCGAGGCAAAGAAGAGGGAGCGCGTAAAACGACGACGTGACAAACCTTTGGTCACCATTCGTCACAAATTCTAAAGAGGGTGATAAGACCGCGCCTGAGCTAATGAAGCTGCTGCAGTACGAAGATTGTACAATGTGGATTTTTGACCCAACAACCTGTTGGCGTTGGCTGAAGGCTACCCATCCACCGGCATCTTCGCACACCGTCACGAAGACAGCCACCCTCGGCGACCCTCGGCCCGGGGCATCAGCCCTACTCAGCCCCAGTGGCCCCCAGCAGCCCACGGCCAACCAGTAAAGGCACCTAACCACTACCACTTCTCAGATACGAGCATATGGCTTGTATGTTTAAGGCAATTTTTCTCTTTCCCCTGCTTTCCCCAACCTGAAATATTTTCTCTGACACACAAACTGCCATAATGTCCAAATCAGACAAACAAATGGGAAGGTCTGTAATTGGATTACAGACTAGAATTGCAGATATTATACATTATACCCTCAAATAGCCCTAAATGTGCACACATATCATGCTTTAGGAGTCTTACAATAGTTGGAAACACAATCCCTATTACAGGTAACTATTTCGAACCCTCCCAGTATTTTATACCTAGGTGGATTTGGTGTTGAAGTTGAGAAGGGGAGATTTGGCCTGCGCAAGTACCATATCAGGCCATTTCCAGCCCTTACATTAATTACAGCCTGGCACACCGACCCGCAAGCAGTCGGAATGAGAGTAGGCCGGGGGCGGGGGGTAGGCCCGGGTAGGCCGGGGTAGGCCTGGTAAGCCTGGAGACTTCAGACCTGTGGCGATTTCCGTAGGCAGTGGATGTGTGATGGCGGGTGATGGGGGAATGCAGGGATGGGTGCTGGGCGGTGCTGGGTGCTGGGTGCATGGGTGGATGGGTCGGGATGGGTGCTGGGTGGATGGGTGCTGGGTGCTGGGTGCTTGGTGCTGGGTGTAAGTACTGGGTGGGTCGCTAAATCGGTTTACTTTCGGTTTTAGCCTTGCTGACTGTATTGGCTAGGCCAGACTAGAGATTGACCTTCCAGCTGACTGGCACATCTAGCGCGGTCCGGCTGGAGAGTCAAATTCCTTGAACAGCTTTCCCAGCCTCTCCTGACCAACAGTCTAAAGCCGCGTATCTAAAGCAATTTCCGCCGTCCTTCTCCTACTCACCCCGTTCTGACGCCTGATTCGGACCTGCATTATGACCCGTCAAGATCATTCAGCATTCGCCATTCGTATCTGAAACAGGCTCGACGGGACCAGCCTGTGCTTGACTAATCTACGCAGAGAAGTGTAGTAGCTTAGGTTCTGAAGTTGACATATGAAGGTGACATCTGAACAGAGAGATGCACGCCTCCGCCTCCTTCCTTTCTGCTAGCATCTTATTCTATCTGGCAGGAGAGAGAGCTGCACGCCTCCGTCCTTGCTGCTAGCATCGGTATCTATCTGTTCGGGGAGAGAGCTGCACGCCTTCGTCCTTGCTGCTAGCATTGTTTTCTATTTGCCTGGAGAGAGAGAGCTGCACATCTCCGTCCTCCTGCTAGCATCGTTTTTCATCTGGTGAGGAGCCGGCTGAGGACTGGTGAGAATCGGCAAGGCGAAGGTCCAAAGCAGCACTGCACGCAGGGAGACTTCACATCCTCCCTCTGCATCAGACACAATGAGCGTGGACCAGACTAACCATGGTCTGACTCAGCTCCCAAGCTTGCATGGGAGCAGCAATCTTGCAAGAAGGGGTGTTGATCCTTGTGACCCTGCTCTTCCTCCTCCCCCCTCCCCCACTAACTTATGGAGCTTGTTGGATCTTGTGAGCACGGGATTTGAGGAAAAGCACGAGAAAAGATACTGGCGATTTGTACAACAACGCCGCATGTCAACCACCCTTCTGTACGTCAACCTTCGTCTAGGTACCAGCACTGCAAGCCTGGCAATTTTTGTGAGATCACTATGGGGCGGCCAAGTCTACGGGCTGTGCTGCTACCTTCTTTTCTTTTTCGCACCTTTCCTGGTCACCTTTGTCCTTTGCCATAAAAGACAGCTAGACCAGCTAGGTTGGTCGATGATATTCATGAAGATATGCAGGACTTTGGCATACGCTCTTCCAATATTCGGTCTTCCAGACTGTTTCTCCCCAGAGATCCTTCGAGGGGCCATAGTACCCATGGAGTCCCTCATCATAAGCCATTTGGAACCAGTACCTATGGTACAGTTGTTACCAGTTCACCTTTTTATGTGGCTGACCTTGTTTTTGAGGAATGAGCATGTGGTCTCCAACTCCATAAGTCCATTCTACCTGCTAGCTGGCCACTTGCTTGCCTTGGCAGTACAGGCCAGAGCTGATGTACAAGATAGGCGCGCCTACATTAGAGAGGCAAGAGCATCTGCATCCTAGCTGCCCACTTGATTGTCTTAGCCATATGGGATAGAGTCTCCCTATTCAAGATGGGAAAGCTTACATTGGAACGGAAAGAGCTTGGCAACTGATACCGTTTAGTGTGCATTGCTTGGGCATGCTCAAGGAGGCGGCAACACTATTTTAAATTGACATGCGCTCTGTGCCCACTGTTCCTTTTTGGCGCTCCGTGTAGCAGCTTCTAGGCAGCTCTCTGTCCCCGTCCCTGGGCCAAACCTGAAACAAGCTAGTGCTACTGAAAGCTTGGGTGGCAGGCATTCCAATGCAGCTGAAAGCTTTTGGCTTGACCCGGTGGCGGGCTTATAGAGCTGGCTAGAAGCTGCCGGGCGCACCCCAAAACAGAAACAGTGTCTGTGTCCAAGGCACACCATTTCTAACTCGGGTGTCCAAGTAACACCGCTGCACAGCAGGACTCTAGTCATGTCCCTGTAAAGAAGCTCCAGCCAGCCCTCGATCGGCATAATTGAATTGCTACATGGTTGTTCAGCCAACTCTAGGCTGCTCACCATCTTCCAATTACTTGTCCCCCCTTGCAATACCGTCAGAAATCAGGGAGCATACAAAGCGCATTAGACAGTTTAATGATTTGTCCAGGTCCACAATCGGCATAAGCATGTTGCTAAGACCCCTGGTGGAAACTATGACTGCTTTGCTGGTGCTTTTATTTTCAGCTACGAGCAGCAGCTTCTTAGGACCTCCCCGACCCAGCCAGAAGACTCAGCCCAAATATGTCAGCAGTCCCAGAAAAGTGGCTAGACCAGCTTTAAGGTGCACCATATAAACTCCAGAGATAACCAAACTGGACTCAATGAGTTATACTTTGTGTTGGTGTTTGCAATAAGATTGTCGCCCGTGACGATGATGATGATTTAGTGAAGAGATTATTGTTTGTGAGAGAGTGATTTGGTGATGAGAGCATTGCCGTGATGATGAGGATGATGATTTGATGAAAAGAGCACTCTCTACCGCCGCCATACTATCTGAACTCAAGAGATTACCAAAATGGACGCAATGGCTGAGACTTTGTGTTGTTGTTTGGAATAAGATTATGATGACTTAGGAAGAGAGCATCGCCTGTGACAAAGCGATTTGCACTGATTATTTTTTTGAGTGTGTGTGGTACGTGTGTTTGTGTGGTGTGAGTCATATTTTCTTCTTTTCAGATATGAGCAGCTTGCAAGCATCTCCCTTTCTCTGTCCTTGGGCCAAACCTGAAGCTAGCTTGTGCGGCTGAATGCTAGTATGACAGGCATTCCAATGCAGCTGCAAGCAATGGATTTGGCCCAGTGGCTGGCTATTGGGGCTGGGGGGGAGCTGCCTTGCATAGCCCAAAAATGAAACAGAGGTGATTTGGTAAAGAGAGTATTGCGCGTGGTGATGGGGAGGCAGAGGAGGAGGAGGAGGAGGAGGATTTGGTACAGAGAGCACTGCATGTGGTGATGATGATGAGGAGGATTTGGATTTGGTAGAGAGCACTCTCTACTGCCGTCATACTATCTGAACTCAAGAGATTACCAAGCTGGACTCAATGACTGAGACTTAGTGGATTGTTACGGATTGTTACATGGTATTTCAGCCAACTCAGGGCTGCTCACCATTTGAATTTGAATTTACATGGTAGTTCAGTTAACTCTGGGCTGCTCACCATTTGAATTTGAATTGTTGCATGATATTTCATTTAACTCTTAGCTGCTCACCTTTTGAATTTATATTGTCACACGGTATTTCAGCCAACTCTGGGTTGCTCACCATTTGAATTTGAATTGTTACATGGTATTTCAGCCAACTCTAGGCTGCTCACCATTTGAATTTGCATTTGAATTGTTACATGGCATTTCAGCCAACTCTGGGCTGCTCACCATTGGAATTGGAATTGGAATGGTTACATGCTAATTGAGCCAACTCAGGACTGTTTTTTGTTTTCCAATGCCAAGTCCCCCCGTTCGATACCCAAAGGAACCAGGGAGCAAACGGATGAGACTGAGTGTTGGTCTTTAGAATAGGATTGTTGCCCTTGACGAGCATGATTTGGTGAAGAGTGCACTCTCTGAAAATATCCACATTTCAACCCAGGATCAAAATATATGTTGCTGGTCCCATAGCCTACTCAAGTGCTTGCAAAGTATGGGTGTTGTAGGATGAGAGTTTGTGTTGGTCTTTGGAATACAATTGTTACCAGTGACGAGCATGATTTGGTGAAGAGTGCACTCTCTTAAAATATCCACATGGCAACCCAGGATCAAAATATATGTTGCTGGTCCCATAGCCTACTCAAGTGCTTGCAAACTATGGGGTTCATAGGCTGAGAGTTTGTGTTGGTCTTTGGAATACAATTGTCACCAGTGACGATCATGATTTGGTGAAGAGAGCAGTCTCTTAAAATATCCAAATGGCAACCCAGGATCGAAATATACTTAATCAGTGTTGTTATTTTCGGCTACCGGCAGCAGCTTCTAGGCAGCTCCCTGACCTGGCCACTGGGCTAAGCCTGCAGACGTTCTTTTCGTCCTGGCAAGCTGATCATGTCAGCTTGTAGGTGCACTAGGCTGCTTATGGCCAGGGGAGCTGCATAGAAGCTGGTGCTCGTAGCTGAAAAGAAAAGCATTGCAATAGATGTTGAAGGTCCCATGGCATTCTCAAGCGTGTGTATGTGTGCATGTGATTTATCCTTGCCCTAGGTGCGTCCAGGGGGAGATGCAGGGATCGTGTGTCTGACAAGTAGGTCCCCCCCCCCCCCCCCCCCCCCCCCCCCCCCCCCCCAAGCCACTTGCGACCTTGTTGATCCTGATGTACAGTAGCGGTACAGTCACTGCTTTTGCTCTTTAGGTGCATCTCACCGTCTTGAACGTTACATATAACTGGTATGTTCATGATTTGTTTACGATTCTTCTGTGAGACCCACATGAGTCTTGAGCCTAGAAACCTTGGTTAGTTGTATTCCTTGTATGTAAATAAATAGTATGCCTTGTTACGAGGTTGAGGGGTTCAGCCCATTTGCTTTCACTTGGGCCAACCACCACTATGCCTTGTATAGAAGCCGTGGCTCAGTTATCCATCCGTGATATCTTGCGCCAGATGTTACGGGTGGGTTCATCCACGGCTTCTACAATATACAGGTCCTGAGAGGTACACGGCTGGGCTCAATTATCCATCCGTGATATCTGGCACCAGATGTTACGGATGGGTTAATCCACGGCTTCTACAATAATGCAGGTCCTGAGGGGTACAAAGCCGTGGCTCAGTTATCCATCTGTGACTTCTGGCACCAGATGTTACGGATGGATAACTGAACCATGGCTTCTTTAATAATGCATGTACTGAGGGGTACCAGATTACCCAGAGGCCGCGCGAGATTAACGGCTTAGTACTGGCCGGTCCGGAGGAACCACTCCGAAACTTCTTGCGGGAATCGAATCCACTCCCCTCGGGACCTGCATTATTATATAAGCCGTGGCTCAATTATCCATCTGTGACATCTGGCGCCATCGCGCCATAGTAAATCCACGGCTTCGACACTTTGCCTTGCTTTGTACTGATAACGCATGGTGGGGTGTAGTATTAGGGGAGCCCCGTCTTATGGCGGTAGGGAGCGGGCTGCTACTTAACCTGGACAAAGCTACCATGGCGGGTGACAGCGACCGCGAACACTTAAGCGCACCCGTGGGGATTCGAACCCGGCAACTAAGTCGTTCAAGGAGCTCTGCCATTGAGCCATTCGTTGAACGGGGATCTTGCCTTGCTAACCTTACTTTGTGCTAGGGATCCACCTCTTATTAGTATCCTCTTTTGGACTTGACCTAGCTTGTTTTTCAGGTTTGTGGGGGTGACTTCAAAACCCTCGTGCTTTATGTTATCAAATTGGATGGTCTGAAGGCTGTGCTGATGTCAAGTCTCGGCAGTGATTTGCTAAGTTTATGTAACGTATCCTCTCTCTCAAGGATCTCCAGAAGATGCTTTACCAATTTGCCGCATGTGCTAGATACAAGGACCTAAACATAAATGTGAATCAATATCAGGTTATGGCTTTTAACCCTAACCTCAATGATGTACGGTATGACTTTCGCCTGAACGATCGAAGTTTGGAGAGGGATTTGAATTTATGGCTCACAAATCTGGAGCTCTGGTCACACTCGACACCCTCTTGGTGCTGCTAAGTAGCATCCACTGATATTCATATGAGGCATTCTGTTTTTACGAAGCGTGTCCTAGGAGTGAAGAGATCTGTCCCCCAGCACATTGCCTTGAAAGAAACGGGCCATTTCCCAATTCACTGGCTTAACTCAGTGATTAAATTACGGAACTCTATTCCTCTGCATTATCTGATGTGCAATACAGAAGTGTTAGGTCGTGCGAAGCCACCTCAGGTTATCCATGAATGTATGAAAAGATTGTATAAAGTATATTTTGAGTAGGGTGCTTAAATTATTATTTGATTTTGATTGTTTTTATTTTACTGCCGAAGACGGCATGACGGCAAGCAGTCAAATTACTGGCTGGAGCCATTTAACCAAGTTTAAGTTACTTTCAGCCTAGAAACCAATGGTGTTGTGTCAACAAGACTGTCGTCTGCTGCGTGAGCCGGTACACCATGGGCAGCAGACGACTAGCTTTGATTTTACTATAGGACCAAGTCATCAGATATGCGCCCTGGAGATGCAAGCTTGGGATCACAAGGAAGGAAGAATGCTGTGTACCAGACTTCGATGTCCTCCTCACGGGATGAGAGTGGGAAACCAGCGATGCCTTATCACCTCACCCGAGACCTACCTCACAAGGTGGTGCGTAATATGATTTAAAAAATTCTCCCACTTCGGTACCGAAGGGTTAAAGCTGATAGATGGAAACGTCCAATTGTTCCTTGGAAGGATCGAGTGTGTCACACTGTCACCTACGTGATTCTGGAACAATCCAAGATGAACACCATGTGGTCTTTGAATGTACTAAGGAAGCCTTACAGAATTCGAGAAGAAAGTTTTTGAACCCGATTTCCCAATCTGAGAGTAAAATGATTCCTGTACATAATCTGACGTGCAATCCAGAATTTGGAGCTCGATCGAAGCTTCCTCTATTAATCATGGAAGTATGAAGATATTGGATCAAGTTTTTTTATAGGCATGATCAGTTTTTTTGTTATATTTTTTATGATTCAGAAGAAGAAGAAAAATGGGAGCAAAATGAAAAATAAAAAAGGAAACATGAAAGAAAGGAAAAAAGTGATTTGTTCGCGTTTGCATTTTCCTGGTAATAACTTTTTTTACTGCCGAAGACGGCGAGCATTCAAATTGCTGGCTGAAGCTATATATGATTATACTGTACCTAAGTCCAATTTAAGTTCAAGCAAACGACTAGGAAAGGCCTTATCAATGGGAGCACTCCAGGATTCACTCATTTTGTTAGGCTCACGTTCTCTCCTGACCAGTCACTATTCAAGTGCGCCTACTTTGCATATTGTAGGAGTGGCACCACCATTTAAACTGAATCCTTTGTGTCGGGAGACCTACCTCCTGGGGTGAAAGTCCTTTCACAACTAAAAAAAAAAATGGATTGTTATGCCCATTCAAATGTATGTACTTTCCAGTCCATGGGTAGCCAAGTAGGTCAAAGGAACTTTCCCAACCTTCAAAACAGGAAAGGAAGTTAAAAAACAAGCACAACTGAACTGATAACCAACAAAACGTAATCAACGGGAGCCCGGCGGTCGTGCCATGCAGATAATTTAACATTACTTTTCTGGTCACATTTATTAATAAATGTAACAAGATGTTTCCATCCTCTGAATGAGTCAGGGTTCATTAACTTTCTCACATGCAACTGGTGGCGGATTTACAAGCAACGTGGTTCCATCGAGTCTCACCAGGCACCACGAGTTGCAATACAAAACATGTTTAATGTCTCTCAAACAACTAGATGGACTACTTGTACCGTACAAAAATATAAGAGAATGCCATAACACTCGAATAGCTTATTGGGCTCTTTGGCTTTTCGCTAGTGCTTGTTTTTTATACAGCCCTTTCCAATATTCAGGTTGGGCAAGTCTATTTAGCCTATTTGGCTACGCCTTAGCAGGCCAGACTGTCAAACACACACATTGGCTACTCCTGGACTGTAAAAATACAAACATACATTGTTCAACTCATTTTTTCTGGTGGGGTACAGAAGTACAGACTTCCAACATGGCCAGTCAGGGTTGTTCTAAACGTTAATTTTCACATCCAAAACACAGATTTTGGAGGGTCCGGGACAGATTTCGCTGCCCCTTACCTTTGTCAAGCTGTGGGCAATCTTTGAGACCAGCAGGGCCCCAGGGTACTGTAACCATGAACAAATGCTCAGGAAGCACCAGGGTTGTTCAAAATGTTACGTTTCACGTCCCAAACACATATTTTGGAGCGTCTCTTACGTCGTAAACGTACATTTGGGCCCTTGGATGGTCTGTAACATTGTTATCGTAAATGTGCGCCCTTGGATGGTCTGCAACGTTGTAAACGTAGATTTGGGCCCATGGAACCTAGATGTTGTGAACAGTTATGTCTCAAAACGTAGATTTTAAGGTCTCTTAAACAACCCTGGAGCCAATGTCATCTTGACCCTCTTCTGTGCAGACTGCTGTTGGAGATTTCAAGGTACACAAACCATCCTGTAGTCCCGTTCCGCACCGCACCATGGCACACACAGAACCTGTACCGTACTGTAGCTGCACCCATACTGCATCATACTCTATCATAGTGCAGTATGCATGTACCTTTTTGCACCGTCCAAGTCACTACCACTGGTAACTCCAACAAAAATGTTGCAGTCAGTAACAAGCAAGAGATATTATTAATCAGTTTTTCCTGGTGCTCGACAAAAACTGGAGTCAGTTTGCAGTGTACAGAGCACAAACTGGAGTCCTTGACCCTCCCCCCCCCCCCCCCCACCACCCTCCACCACCACAAACACACACTTACACGGCTCGAGTCTCCTCAGCTCCAGTCATTCCCCCGGGAGAGATTTTGCTACCCTCTGTCTTTGTCAAGCTGTGGGCACTCTTAGAGTCCAACAGGGCCACAGGATACTGTAACCATGAACAAATGCTCAGGTAGCACCAGGGCTTTCCAAAATTATAATTTTCACGTCTCAAAAGCAGACAGGGGGGTCCTTTACGTCGGAACAAATGATTTTGGCTCATGAGAAATGGATTTTTGCCCACAGGACGATTTTCGCCCACAGGATGCAGGTTTCGGCACATGAATTGTAACTTCTGAGACCAGCCGCCTCTCAAAACGTAGATTTTGTGGGTACCCTTGAGCAACCCTGGGTATCACTCTCACTCTTGAAGTACGCTTGAGCAACCCTGGGTATCACTCTCACTCTTGAAGTACGCTTGAGCAACCCTGGGTAGCACTGTCACTCTTGAAGTACGCTTGAGCAACCCTGGGTAGCACTGTCACTCTTGAAGTACGCTTGAGCAACCCTGGGTAGCACTCTCACTCTTGAAGTACGCTTGAGCAACCCTGGGTATCACTCTCACTCTTGAAGTACGCTTGAGCAACCCTGGGTAGCACTGTCACTCTTGAAGTACGCTTGAGCAACCCTGGGTAGCACTGTCACTCTTGAAGTACGCTTGAGCAACCCTGGGTAGCACTCTCACTCTTGAAGTACGCTTGAGCAACCCTGGGTAGCACTCTCACTCTTGAAGTACGCTTGAGCAACCCTGGGTATCACTCTCACTCTTGAAGTACGCTTGAGCAACCCTGGGTAGCACTCTCAATCTTGAAGTCACTTGAGCAACCCTGGGTGGCACTCTCAATCTGCATCTCTACTGAGGGGGATCCCGTTTCGACATATGGCTCAATGGTAGAGCTTGTTTAAACAAGGAGGTGCGGGGTTCAAATCCCTACGGCTGCGCTTTAGTGTTCCTGGTCGCTGTCAACCGCCATGATAGCTTTGTCCAGGTAAGTAGCAGCCTGTTCTCTACCACCGAAAGACGGGGTTGTCTTAATACCACGCCCCAACAGGCGGTATCATTACTGAGGGGGATTGTTTAAGCTATCTTGGTTGAATTGGAACTCATCCCTGCAAGCAAGAGGAATGTCTTGGTTAGGCTCCATAAGAACAGATGTCGGGTGAGTATACTGTCAGCTAGTGGTTAGTGTAACCTAGTGGGCAGGTTTAAGCTATCTGGGTTGATTTGGAACTCATCCCTGCAAGCAGGAGGATTGTCTTGGTTAGGCCCCATCAGAACAAATGTTGGGTGAGTATACTGTCAGCTAGTGGTTAGGTTCATGCCATTTTGATTGAATTGAAACCCATCCCTGCAAGAAAGAGGATTGTCTCAGTCAGTCAGGTTCCATCAGATCAGATGAATGAATATACTGCCAGCTATTGGTTTGTGTAAGCTAGTGGTTAGGTTCATGCCATTTTAATTGAATTGGCTTGGATCAAGCTATTTTGGTTCAAGCTTTGGCATTGAATTGGCTTGGCTTGGATCAAGCTATTTTGGTTCAAGCTTTGGCATTGAATTGGCTTGGCTTGGATCAAGCTATTTTGGTTCAAGCTTTGGCATTGAATTGGCTTGGCTTGGATCAAGCTATTTTGGTTCAAGCTTTGGCATTGAATTGGCTTGGCTTGGATCAAGCTATTTTGGTTCAAGCTTTGGCATTGAATTGGCTTGGCTTGGATCAAGCTATTTTGGTTCAAGCTTTGGCATTGAATTGGCTTGGCTTGGATCAAGCTATTTTGGTTCAAGCTTTGGCATTGAATTGGCTTGGCTTGGATCAAGCTATTTTGGTTCAAGCTTTGGCATTGAATTGGCTTGGCTTGGATCAAGCTATTTTGGTTCAAGCTTTGGCATTGAATTGGCCTGGTTCAAGCTATCTTGGTTGAATTGGAACTCATCCCTGTGAGCAAGAGGATTGTCTTGGTTAGGACCCTTCAGAACTAGGGAACGGCAACATGGCATCATACGATATCATACTTGACTTTGGTCAACATCATATGATATGCCAATCCCCATCAGAACAGAAACTGAATGAATATACTGCCAGGTAGTAGTTTGTGTAAGCTAGTGGCTAGGTTCATGCTATACTGATTGAATTGGAACTCATCCCTGCGAGCAAGATGATTGTCTTGGTTAGGACCATTCATAACAGATGTTGAATGAATATACAGCCACCTAGTGGTTAGTGTAAGCTAGTGGTTAGGTTCATGCTATCTTGGTTGAATTAGAAACAATCCCAGCAAGCAAGCGGAATGTCTCAGTCAAGCTGCACCAGATCAGGTGCTGAATGAAAACAGCCACCTAGTGGTTAGTGTAAGCTAGTGGTTAGGTTCATGCTATCTTGGTTGAATTGGAAACAATCCCAGCAAGCAGGCGGAATGTCTCAGTCAGGCTGCACCAGATCAGGTGTTGAATGAATATATTGCCAGCTAGTACAACCCCTCCGTTGCATGCCTTACAATTACAATTCGTTGGGGACCAGTTCATATCTAGTGGTAGTTTCAATTGGTCCTTCCCGAAAATCTAGAAATGTTCCTGATTACTTGAGCTTGGGCCAGTCTCAGCAGCCTAGTAGGCTACCCCTTGACCGTAACATACTCATGCATCCCAGATCACTTCCCATCCATATAAATAAGTCTTCAGGCATGTCCCCCTAAGTCTGCCCCCCCCCCCCCCCCCCCCCCCCCCCCCCCCTCCCCCCCCCCAGCCTAAACTATAAAGGGGTTGGTGCTCGTGTCGCACACCACAAAATCCAGTGGACTACTAAACTTTTATGAAATCAGGCTTGAGTAGCCCCACCAGCTACACAACCTTGCCTAGAGAAATCTGAAATACAAAACACTGATGAGATCACTTCAAATCCTAAGAAAAAAGTGTTCAAAAAAGATGGACTAACATTTGCAGCAAGGACAGTATGAGATGATAATAACCCCCTAGCGCCGATGGAAACGAAAAAAATGATAAAAAATAGCACAACAAACAGACAATAGCACACGAACAGATAATAGCACACAAACAGACACAGATGAAAACAGCAAACAGAATCAAGTAGCACACATATGTTTAGTGAACGGCAACTAATATAAGTGTTTGAAAAACTAATATTAACTAATATGATTATAGTGTCACAATAATATTAGTTTTTCAAATACATTCGAACTTCTGGTGAGACGGCTCATCAGACTAACAATATATAAATAATATTATTATTATTATTATTAATAATAATAATAATAATATTATTAATATTATTAATATAATATATATATATATATATTATTATTATTAATATTATTATTATTTATTCACTAATATTATGTTACATAGCCGACCCCTACATATGTTTCATCTGGTTATGAGTATCTTTAATATCTTAAGATGCGGGTACGAGGCCAAAGAAACAATGTGATTGTTTGTATTATTATATTATATTAATATGCCGCATACAGGATACATTAATATGATACATACAGTACCGGTATACATAATTAATATAGTAATATGATACATACAGTACCGGTATACATAATTAATATAGTAATATGATACATACAATATACATGAATATGATACGAACAATAGCATCTTGAGATCGAACAATAGCATCTCGAGGTATTTAATTATATGATTCTATCATGATTTTATTTCTCCTTTTTAATGCAGTAGCATAAGTAGGCCGGTGATGACCCAAGACAAGGTCCTTGTGAAATGATCGTACCTCATACGGTCCATCACACTTTTGTTCACACTAGAGTCTGGTCGAGCCCGCAGTATTTCCTCCAACTACACAGGCAACAAGTTGGTTGGTTGGTTGGTTGGTTAGTTAGTTAGTTGGTTGGTGGGTTGGCTCCTACAACTTCACACTGGTTGGTTGATTGGTTGGTTCCTCCAACTACACAGGCATGTTGGTTGGTTGGTTGGTTAGTTGGTTGGCTCCTCCAACTACACAGGCAACAAGTTGGTTGGTTAGTTAGTTGTTGGCTATTTTGGTAGTATGGTTGGAAGTACGGTTGGTAGGATAGTTGGTAGTATGGTTGGTTGGTTGACTGGTTGGTAAGTTGGTTCCTCCAACTACACAGGCAACAAGTTGACAATATGGAGGGTGAGATCATATGCAAGAACGTGGATGTTTGGTTGGTTGGGTTGGTTTGGTTGAATCATGTAGTACAAATAAAGTAATGATTTCAAGTAGTAAGATGAAGGTAAGAGAATGGTTTCAAGTAGTAAAAGGAAAGTCGCGTAATGGTTTCAAACTAAACAAGCCAACAAAACACTCCATCCAACTACACAAGCAACAAGTCGCGATGGAGGGTGAGATCAAGGGAACGCTCAGTGGAGTTTTTGGTTGGTTGGTTGGTTGGTTGGTTGAATGGTGGACTGTTGTAGACTGGTATGCTTGTATGTTTGAACCAACCCCAACCAATCAACCAACCAACCGACCAACCAACCGTAGTGTTGGCTGGACTATTGTATCGTTGGCTGGTATGGTTCCATGAGGTTGGTTAAATCATGAAAATTATGTTTTCAACCTATACCAGTTAACCATGGTACTTCCAAGCGCGCGCTTTTGCGCGCTGGCGCGCTGCCTTTTTGAGCCTCACTGTGCATTTTCGAGCAGCTTTTTTTGCAACCCCCTGGGCGGCAGCAAGCAAATTTTTGCGCTTTTTGCACTACAAAGCGCAGTTTTTGTTTTTTTTTTCAAGTGCGCTTAAGCGGCTGGACAATTTGGTCAATGAAGTACCCTGCAGCTAACAAACACTCCATCAAACCAACTTCATGGAACCATGCCAGCCAACAACACAGAGTCCAGCCAACAATACCATTCGTCGGCTGGTTGGTTGGTTGGTTGGTTGGGGGTAGGGGAAGTTCAAAGATACAATCATACAAGTCACTATGGGTTACAAATAGTCCACTGCCACGCACAGAGTGCAGCTGGACCTTCCATTGGTTGGTCGGGTTGATTGGGGTAGGGGTTGGTTTTCAAACATACAATCATAACCAGCCTACAACAGTCCACCCACGCACAGGAGTGGCAGCTGAACCCTCCATTGTTTTGGTTGGTCGGTTGGTTGAGGTAGGGCTGGTTCAAAACATAAAACCATACCAGCCAACAACACTCCATACAACCAAGCTTATGGAACCAATACACAAGAGTGCAACTGGACCTATAACTAGAAATATAGTATGTTATATAATATAAATAGAACCTTTTACTATACGTATAACCTGTAAATATAAATATAACCTTTAACTATAAATATAGCCTGTAAACATAAATATAAAAATAACAAATAAATACAAATACAAGTTATAACAGGAGGCACAAATTAAAATACATAAACTTCAGGCACTCCGGTTTGTGTAATAAGAATGCTCGAATGTGAAAGGGCAGCCGATTTCCGTCAAAACATGCCCTTTAGTACAAACCTGACAAGGTCATATTTTAGACCCCCCCCCCCCCCCCCCCCCCCCCCCCCCCCCCCCCCCCCCACCCCTTCAACCCCCCCCCCCCCCCCCCCCCCCCCCCCCGCCCCCCCTCCCCTCCGCCCCCCCCCTCCCCCTTTCAGGCCGAACAATATGTTTGGCTGCCTTTCACTAACTTTTTACTGAATGGTGTCATCTACTTTGACATCGAACTAAATGAAGGCTCTTGTTGAGATCAGCCATTGGCCTATCACGGCTCATGCATAGTACGAGTGAGTCGCACCTCGGATGAGCAGGCGAGCTAATGCTCGATGGGTTCTTCTCGAGTCACAACGACTCTCAAAGGCAGATTGCAATTGCCATCCAAAAGTTGCCGTCTTCTAAGATATCAATATGCTCAGTGAACTTTCTCCTCATATCTTTATTGACTTGAGCTCTCCATTGAGACCACCCAATCACTATAGGCTTTTCTGAGTATTTAAACAAAGCTTTTACCATTTTGCCCAACAAATCTTTAGGCGTTTTAGCAATGTGATAGTACAGAAGGAATATTTTAATTGCATATTTAATAAGATTTAAATGATCCACGTTTCGATTTTTTCTGACGAGGTTGACATCGATCTCCCCCCCCCCCCCCCCCCCCCCCCCCCCCCCCCCCCCCCCACTGCCCCCCCCCCCCCCCCCCCCCCCCCCCCCCCCCCCCCCCCCCCCCCCCCCCCCCCCCCCCCCCCCCCCCCCCAACCCACCCACCACCACCACCACCCACCCACCCACCAACCTGCCTCAAACTTGTTTAGCCCCGTATCCTGCATTCATTTTTGTAGCCCTCCCGCTATTTAACTTAAACTATAAAATATAACTGAAAATAATACCCAATAAACCTGAGATAAAATATAAACTTTTTAACTATAAATCCAACCTATATCTCACAGTACACATAAATACAAGCAATACAACAACCCAACATGGCGTATGAGGCTTCTCCTCTGTAAGCTATTCAACTCGTTCCCCTCCTTGTCCGTCAATTATACAAATATGATCTGGAACATATAAATTATAAACCTACACATACAACCCGCATATAATCGTTAACTATAAATATAACCTACAAATATAAATAGTACCTATAAATATAAGCAATACATACCAACCCACCATGGTACTCTGTGAAGCAACCCAACTCGTTTTTCCCTTTCGTTGAAACCATTACAAATATAACCTGACTATAAATATAACCGACCGATATTAAATATAGAATACTACCGGAAAATATAAGCAATACATATAACCCACCATGAATTCTCTTCTTTGTGAGCAATCACACGTTCCTTCCTTGTCGCGTCAACTATATAAATACAACCCGTAAATATAAATATACCTGTACTATAAATATAAACCTACTACCTACCTATAATAATAAGTGCGTTGTCCATGATATCGGTTTAGCCTTTTTGCCCATGCATTTAGCTTTTGGTTTTCGTGGTTTCGGATCTCATTTTCAGACCACAGGAACGATTCCTGCCGCTCCACCCACCTGCACCCGTCCAAGGTTGGCGTGCCCTCCACCTATTCACCCCCTCACCTGCTCTTTTCCCTGCTCTATGAAGCCTTATGTGTCTTTCAACTCCTTCTCACTGCTCTATTCTGCTGAAATTCTCTTCATTTCCTGGGCCAAGCCGTTTCTGATACCGAATTTTCCTTCGCACTTCTGCTAATTTTCGTGCTCGCTCGAATCGCCCTATAATCAACGTTTAGCCTCCCTTTTCGCCAAACTTATCCACCAATTTTGCTTCCACTTCAATAACTTCTCAGCTCCTCGCCGTTCACATTCCCTTCTCCTTCTCTCGCACTCTTGCCTGTCCTCTCTTTCTCTGACTGCCAGGGAGTCTTTTTCTACCCAGTGGCCACGAGTCTCGCTATCTCGATTTTCCAGACCTGTCGTACTGCCACGGATTGGCTCCGTCGCTACGACGGGCTCAGATGCATTAAATATAAATACTACCGGTATAAAATAAGCAATAACATATAACCTACCAAGTTCTCCTCTTGTTTGAGCAACCAACCTTGCTTCTCCTGTCATCGTCTATATAAATACAACCGACTAAAATATAACCTTGAACGTATTAAGATAACATATACATCTACATATAATATAAGCAATACATATAACCCACCTGGCGTATGAAGCTTCCCTCTTGTGTCGCAATCAACTCGTTCTTTCCTCGTCGGTCAATGAGGTGCACCTGCCACTGGTTGGGGAACGCCTTCAACACCCTGGTGTGACAGAAAGGAGCAGAGGATCAGTATCTCTGCGTTCTTGGGTAGCGCAAGCTAATGGGCACACTGGTGGGGGAAAGGGTTGAGGGGTCAAGGCCTTCCAGCACCTGGTGACAGAGAGGAAGCAGAGTAGTTAGTACCCTGCGTTCTTTTGTTATGCTATCTATCTATGAATGGGCACACTGGTGGGGGGTATTAGGGTGAGGGGGTCAAGGGCCTTCAGCACCCTGTGACAGAGAGGGAGCAGAGAAGTCAGTATCGCTGCGTTCTTTTATTATGCCTATTTAATCTATGAATGGGGCACACTGGTGGGGGATGGTAGGGGGGTCAAGGCCTTCAGCACCCTGGTGACAGAGAGGGAGCAGAGAAGTCAGTATCCTGCGTTCTTTTGTTATGCTATTTATCTATGAATGGGCACACTGGTGTGGGGGATAGGGGTAGAGGGTCAAGGCTTCATTGCACCCTGGTGACAGAGAGGGAGCAGAGAAGTCAGTATCCTGCGTTCTTTTGTTATGCTATTTATCTATGATGGGCACACTGGTGGGGGCGATAGGGTTTGAAGGGTCAAGCCGTTCAGGCACCCTGGTGACAGAGAGGGAGGCAGAGAAGTCAGTTTCCTGCGTCTTTTGTTATGCCTATTTATCTATGAATGGGCACACTGTGGGGGATAGGGTAGAGGGGGTCAGGCGCTTGAGCCCTGGTGGACAGAAGAGGGAGCAGAGAAGTCAGTATCCTGCGTTCTTTTGTTATGCTATTTATCTATGAATGGGCACACTGGTGGGGGATAGGGTAGAGGGGGTCAGGCCTTCAGCACCTGGTGACAGAGAGGAGCAGAGAAGTTTCAGTATCCTGCGTTCTTTTGCTTATGCTATTTTATCATGAATGGGCACACTGGTGGGCGGGATAGGGTAAGAGGGGGTCAAGGCCTTCAGCACCCTGGTGACAGAGGGGAGCAGAGAAGTTCAGTATCCTGCGTTTCTTTTGTTATGCTATTTATCTATGAATGGGGCACACTGGTGGGGGGATAGGTAGAGGGGGTCAAGGCCTTCAGCACCCTGGTGACAGAGAGGGAGCAGAGAAGTCAGTATCTGCGTTCTTTGTTATGCTATTTATCTATGAATTGGGCACAGCTGGTAGAGAGAGGATAGGGTAGAGGGGGTCAAGGCCTTCAGCACCTGGTGACAGAGAGGGAGCAGAGAAGTCAGTATCCTGCGTTCTTTTTTGTTAATGCTATTTATCTATGAATGGGCACACTGGTGGGGGATAGGGTAGAGGGTCAAGGCCTTCAGCAACCCTGGTGAACAGAAGAGGGAGGCAGAGAAGTCAGTATGCCCTGCGTCTTTTGTGTTATCCTATTTATCTAATGAATGGGCACACTGGTGGGGGGATAGGGTTTGAGGGGGTCAAGGCCTTCAGCACCCTGGTGACAGAGAGGGAGCAGAGAAGTCAGTTATCGCTGCGTTCATATATGTTATGCTATTTATCTATGAATGGGCACACTGGTGGGGGGATAGGGTAGAGGGGGTCAAGGCCTTCAGCACCCTGGTGACAGAGAGGAGAGCAGAGAAGTCCAGTATCCTGCCGTTTCTTTTTGTTATGCTATTTTTATCCTCATGAATGGGCACACTGGTGGGGGAGAGGGGTAGAGGGGTCAAGGCTTCAGCACCCTGGTGACAGAGAGGAGCAGAGAAGTCAGTATCCTGCGTTTCTTTTGTTATGCTATTTATCTATGAATGGGCACACTGGTGGGGGGATAGGGTAGAGGGGGTCAAGGCCTTCACAGCACCTGGTGAACAGAGAGGGAGCAGAGAAGTCAGTATCTGCGTTCTTCTTGTTATGATATTTATCTATGAATGGGCACACTGGTGGGGGGATAGGGTAGAGGGGGTCAAGGCCTTCAGCACCCTGGGTGACAGAAGAGGGAGCAGAGAAGTCAGTATCCTGCGTTCTTTTGTTATGCTATTTATCTATGAATGGGCACTGGTGGGGGATAGGGTGTAAGAGGGGGTCAAGGCCTCAGCACCCTGGTGACAAGAGGGGAGCAGAGAAGTCAGTAATCCTGCGTTCTTTTGTTATGCTATTTATCTATGAATGGGCACACTGGTGGGGGGATAGGGTAGAGGGGGTCAAAGGCCTTCAGCACCCTGGTGACAGAGAGGGAGCAAAGAAAGTCAGTATGCCTGCGTTCTTTTTGTTTTATGCTATTTATCTATGAATGGGCGCACTGGTGGGGGATAGGGTAGAGGGGGTCAAGGCCCTGTAAGCACCTGGTGCAGAGAGGGAGCGAGAAGATCAAGTATCCTGCGTTCTTTTGTTATGCTATTTATCTATGAATGGGCACACTGGTGGGGGGATAGGGTAGAGGGGGTCAAGGCCTTCAGCACCCTGGTGACAAGAGAGGGAGCATGAGAAGTCAGTATCGCTGTTCGTTCTTTGTTATGCTATTTATACTATGAATGGGCACACTGGTGGGGGATAGGTAGAGGGGTTCAAGGCCTCAGCAACCCCTGGTGACAGAGAGGGAGCAGAGAAGTCAGTATCCTGCGTTCCTTTGTTATGGCTATTTATTCTATGAATGGGCTAACTGGTGGGGGGATAGGGTAGAGGGGGTCAAGGCCTTCAGGCACCTGGTGGACAGAAGAGGGAGCAGAGGAAGTCAGTATGCTGCGTTCTTTTGTTATGCTATTTATCTATGAATGGGTCAACACGTGGGAATAGGTAGAGGGGG
>JAJSRW010000819.1:15000-21159 GCA_022414725.1 Microglena sp. YARC | reverse complement strand
GAGAAGAGATTGACTTTGCACAGAGCGGCTGGGTTCATGAGGTGGCCGTTGGCACGAACCTGGTACGGGAGCTGCAAGCTTCCCTCCCTTCTTCCCCCCCCCGCGTCTCCTCTCTCCCACCCTGTTGCTTACCTCACCTGCCCATGAAACCATATCCCTGGTCCTAGTTGCCTGCAGCCCACCCGTACCCCCCTCGCATGACGATCCAACACAAACAACACCACACACACAAAGACACAAGCTGGTATTCACTTCACACTTACCCCCAATGGTTGCCAAAGAACTTCTCACTCCGACGTACACACTACTGGTCCTTGCTGCCTCGCTGCCAGGAATATCCAAGCAACGTTGTTGCCGGCGCTACATTGGGCCAATAGTGGCCACAAAGGCATGAGCGAGGCCCCCCTCCAGCCGGAGGCAGAATGGTCAGCTGCCCCGTTGGTCGGCGTCTCTCAGCCCTGCACCAGGGGGGCTTGTGCACGAGGGGCTGGAGCCAGGCTGCTGGGTCCCAGTACGCCCCCACGCAAGGGGGCCTAGCCCAGAAGGGCTGAGGGCTGCTGGTCAGTAAAGCATACAGTGAACAGCTGTAAAACGTATCGGACTTTTGCCTTCTAGGGCAGCTGATGAGGCCCGAGATGTTATGCACAAGAGGTCAGTCACATGGCACGCCAGACTGCTGCATTGGAACTCCAGAATACCCACTGGCGGTTTTCCATCATTATGCAATCCCGGACCCCACATGACTGAAGCTCACAGCAGGGACCAGTTTTGGGAGTCAGCGCTAGGTGTCCCGGGCCCGGGGTGAGGGGCCATGGGCTGGGGGCCCTGTGGAGCCTGCAGGGTCACATTCCACGCCAGCTACGCTGACACATCTCATCCTCCAGGAAAGGTATCTCCTCTCGCGCGATCCTGCAAAGGTTTTATGTTTAGGGTTTAGGGTTTAGGGTTTAGGGTTTAGGGTATAGGTCCATTCCAGCTACGCCCGACATCTCATTTTGCAGGAAAGGGATCTCATCCTCGCTGCGATCCTGCAAAGGGTGCAGGTTTAGGGGTTAGGTTTAGGGGTCTAAGGTATATTTCTCCACGCAGCTACGCCTTACATCTCATCTCCAGAAAGGGATTCTTCTCCTCGTCGCGATCCTGAAAAGGGTGCAGGTTTAGGGTTAAGGGTTTTAGGGTCTGACACAGTCCACGCCAGCTACTGCCCGACATCCTCTCATCTTTCAGGAAAGGGATCTCCTCCTGGCCCGTGATTCCTGAAAAGGGTGCAGGTTTAGGGTTTATGGTCACAGTTCTACAGGACAAGCTACCATTCGCAATTTGACAACGACCTGCAACGCCAGAGATGACTGAATGGGGGAATCGAACCCCCGGCTTTCATCCTCGGAGTGATTTTGGTCTACCACTAGACCTATGCTAACATGTAATCTCCAGGAAAGGTAATCTCCTCCTATCCGCACCAGGGTACTTTCAAGCGCGCGCTTTTGCGCGCTGCCTTTTTGAGCCCCTCTGCGCGTTTCGCGCAGTTTTTTCAACCCCCTGTGGGCGCAGCGCGCAGTTTTTGCGCTCTTTGCACTAAACAGCGCTGACCAATTTGACGTTTGTGCGCTTTAAGCGCTGACCAATTTGGCAAGAAGTAGTACAACTGATCGCATACCTGCAAAGGATGCAGGATTTTAATAATTTGAATTTTGAGTTTTTTTTAAAGTGACGAATTTTAAAATAAATTAAAAAAAACTCAACATGTTCCATCCAGGTTCCATCTTTCAAATAGAAAGATGATTTCATAATTTGTTTTTCCAGTATACTTAGTACCCCCACTTTTCTAACAATGATCAGAATCATTCTGATAATTGTTGGAATATTTCCGTATACTTAGTACCCCCACTTTTCTAAGCCATATTCCAACAATTCTCAGATTGCTCAGAATTCTAGTTTCTCAGGCAAAAATTTAAGAATTCTCAGACATAATTCTCAAATACGAAACATCCCTCTCCTCCCTCATCCACTCCCCAGCACTCCCCCCCCCCCACCAGTCCCTCTCTTTCTCCACACATCTTCCAGGCCACTACCCCACCCCGCCCCACCCACAACCCACCTACCAGCCACACACACACGCACACACACATACGCACACAACACATGCACACGTACCCACCCACCCACTCACCCACCCCACGATATCCTTACCTGCTCAAGTTTGATGGCTGCCTTCTGTCCTTCACCATAGCAACACCTTGACACAATAATTTAGCAAGCATGTGATCCCAATCCCCCCCCACCCCCCCCACTCGCCCCCCCACACACAACACATCCCCCGCCAACACCTTGACGCAATATGTTAGCAAGCATGTGATCTCAATCCCCTCCCCCCCCCCCCACACACAACACATTCCCCTGCCAACACCTTGACCAACATGTTAGCAAGCATGTGATCTCAATCACCCCCACCCACCACCCACCCACCCACCACATCCCCTGCCAACACCTTGACCAATATGTTAGCAAGCATTGATTCCCAATCACCGCTGACCCCCCTCCGCCACACACAACATCCCCCGCCAACACCTTGACCAATAATTTAGCAAGCATGTGATCCAAATCGCATCCCCCCGCCCGGCCCCCCCCCCCCCCCCCACACAACACACACTACCCCACCCACCTCACACCCGCACCTCCCACACCCACACGCACACACCACCCACAAACCCAACACCCATTCCTTACCTGCTTGAGCCTGAAGGATGCCTTCTGTCCCTTCACCATAGCCAACACCTTGACCAAGATTTTTGCAAAGCACGTGGTCCAAATTACATCCCCCTCCTCCCTCACCCAATCCCCACCACTCCCCCCAAAACCCAACCAACTCCCCCCCCCTCACCCACCCACCACCCATCACGCACTTACCCAAAACTCACACACCCATTCATACCTGCCTCCAGTCTGAAAGCTGAATTCTGTCCCTTCACCATAGCCAACACCTTGGCCAAGATTTTTTGCAAGATTGTGGTCCAAATCACATCCCCCCCCCCCCCCCCCCCACACACACACACACACACACACACACACACAAATATCACACACAAAAAAAAAATAACATTCATTACCTGCTCGCGTTTGAAGGCTGCCTTCTGTCCCTTCACCAGGGTAGGACAATGGCATTCCTATAATGAGCTGTCCATACCGGAACTTCTGTTTTTACAATTCCTTTTTGCACTTTTTTTAGGCATTTTTGAACACAACACTTTTTTCTTCCTTCCAAAAAAGCTCTCAGTTTGTGAACAGCCTCTGGTTTGTACCTTTCATATGTGACAGCTTATGTTTTGTACTTCCAGTTGTGACAGCCCTTCTGTTTTGTTCCAGTTGTGACAGCCCTTCTGTTTTTGTACCTTCCAGTTGTGACAGCCCCTTCTGTTTGTACGTTCCAGTTTGAAGTCCTTGTACCTTCCAGTTGTGACAGCCCTTCTGTTTTGTACCTTCCAGTTGTGACGAGTTTACTTCCCTTCTGTTTTGTACCTTCCAGTTGACAGCATCCTTCTGTTTTGTACCTTCCAGTTGTGACAGCCTTCTGTTTTTGTACCTTCCAGTTGTGACAGCCTTCTGTTTTGTACCTTCCAGTTGTGACAGCCCTTCTGTTTTGTACCTTCCAGTTGTGACAGCCCTTTCTGTTTTGTACCTTCCAGTTGTGACAGCCCTTCTGTTTTGTACCTTCCAGTTGTGACAGCCCTTCTGTTTTGTACCTTCCAGTTTGTGACAGCCCTTCTGTTTTGTACTTCCAGTTGTGACAGCCCTTCTGTTTTGTACCGCTTCCAGTTGTGACAGCCTTCTGTTTTGTACCTTCAGTTGTGAACAGCCCTTCTGTTTTTGGTACCTTCTTCCAGTTGTGACAGCTTCTGTTTTTTTGTACTTGACAGCCCCAGTTGTGACAAGCCTTTTCTGTTTTGTACCTTCCAGTTGTGACAGCCTTCTGTTTTGTACCTTTCAGTTGTTGTACCCTTCTGTTTTGTACGCTTCCAGTTGTGACAGCCCTTCTGTTTTATACCTTTCCAGTTTGTACAGCCCTTCTGTTTTGTTTATCACCTTCCAGTTGTGACAGCCCTTCTGTTTTGTAACCTTCCAGTTTGTTGACAGACCTTCCTGTCTTTGTACCTTCCCAGTTGTAGACAGCCCTTCTGTTTTGACCTTCCAGTTGTGACAGCGCCTTCTTCCAGTTGTGACAGCCCTTCTTTGTTTGAACCTTCCAGTTGTGACAGCCCTTCTGTTTTTTGTAACCTTCCAGTTGTGACAGCCCTTCTGTTTTGTACTTCCAGTTGTGACAAGTCTGTTTTTACCTTCCAGTTGTGACAGCCCCAGTTTCTTGTTTGCTGACAGCCCTTCTTTTTGGTACCTTCCAGTTGTGACAGCCCTTCTGTTTTTGTTACCTTTTCCAGTTGTTGACAGCCCTTCTGTTTTGTTACCTTCCAGTTGTGACAGCCTTCTGTTTTGCCTTATTCCTTCTGTTTGTACCTTCCAGTTGTGACAGCCCTTGGTCTGTTTTGTAACCTTCCAGTTGTGACAGCCCTTCTGTTTTGTTACCCTTCCAGTTGTGACAGCCCTTCTGTTTTTAACCTTCCCAGTTGTGACAGCCCTTCTGTTTTGTACCCCAGTTGTGACAGCCCTTCTGTTTGTACCTTCCAGTTGTGACAGCCCTTCTTGTTTTGTACGGCTTCCCAGTTGTGACAGCCCTTTCTGTTTTGTACCTTCCGTCGCAGTTGTGACACCTTCGCAGCTTTGTGACAGCCTCTTCTGTTTTGTACCTTCCAGTTGTGACAGCCCTTTGTTTTGTACCTTCAGTTGTGACAGCCTTCTGTTTTTGTACCTTCCAGTTTGACAGCCCTTCTGTTATTGTACCTTCCAGTTGGACAGCCTTCTGTTTTGTATCCAGTTGTGACAGCCCTTTCTGTTTTGTAACCTTCCAGTTGTGACACCTTCTGTTTTGTACCTTCAGTTGTGAAGCCTCTGTTTTGTACCTTCCAGTTGTGACAGCTGCTTCTGTTTTGTACCTTCCAGTGTGACAGCCCTTCACCTTCCATTGTGATTCTGTTTTGTTGTGGGCTTGTGACTAGCTTCTGGCCCTTCTTTTTGTACTTTTCCCAGTTGTGACAGCCTTCTGTTTGTAACCCTTCCCAGTTGTGACAGCCTGGTCTTTCCAGTTGTGACAGCCCTTCTGTTTTGCACCAGTCCAGTTGTGACACGCCCCTTCTGTTTGTACCTTCCAGTTGTGACAGCCCTTCTGTTTTGTACCTCCAGTTGTGACAGCCCCTTCTGTTTCTGTAACTGTTTGTTACTTCCATTTGTGACAGCCTTGCTGTTTTGTACTCTGTGACAGCCCTTCTGTTTTACCTTCCAGTTGTGACAGCCCTTCTGTTTTGAACTTCTTCAGCTCTTTCTGTTTTGTACAGTGTGACACGCCTTCTGTTTTGTACCTGTCTTTACAGTTGTGGACAGCCCTTCTGTTTTTGTACTTCCCAGGTTGTGGACAGCCCCCCTGTGTATTCTTCCAGTTGTGAGTTTGTGCAGCCTTCTTGTTTTGTACCTTTCCAGTTGTGACAGCCTTCTGTTTTGTACCCTCTCCCCCTTCTGTTGTACCTTCCAGTTGTGACACAGCCTTCTGTTGTTTGTGAAGCCCTTCTGTTTTGTACTTCCAGTTGTGACAGCCCCAGTTGTTTTTGTACCTTCCAGTTGTGAACCTTCTGTATGTACCTTCCAGTTGTGACAGCCCTTCTGTTTTGTAACCTTCAGCCAGTCCTGTACCTTCAGGTTGTGAACATGCCCCTTCTGTTTTGTGACAGCCCGTTGTGACAGGCCCTTCTTTGTTTTGTACCTTCCATTGTGACAGCCTTCTGTTGTTGTGACAGCCCTTGTGTTTTTGTACCTTCCAGTTGTGACAGCCCTTCTGGTTGTGAACAGCCTTCAGTTTGCAGTTGTGGACAGCCTTCTTTTTGTACTTCCAGTTGTGACACTCCTTCTTGTTTTGCCTTCAGTTGTTTCACCTTTTGTGACTTCTGTTTTGTACCTTCCAGTTGTGACAGCCCTTCTGTTTTACTTCCAGTTGTGACAGCCCTTCTGTTTTGTACCTTCCAGTTGTGACACACTTCTTTGTGATTTTGTACCTTGCCA
>JAJSRW010000819.1:0-7500 GCA_022414725.1 Microglena sp. YARC | reverse complement strand
AAAACTGAAGTGTGCATGAAATAATAAAATGAATGTATAAATACAAACAACTACATACAATAAATAAATACATGTCTATAATAAATACATAAATCTATATATATAAAGGAATATTGGTCGTGGTCGGGTGATCGTGGTGGTCGTGTGGTTGTCATCTCGCGTACCACGTGCCATGAGCGCGCAGCGTCGGGAAGTGGTAACACGGGACTTGCAACGACTTTCCGTCAAACCCAACTCTGTAACACCTCCGCCCAGCGAACTGTTCAATATACGAATGCAGATGCGGCAGCTAAGCGCGCGGCGCTTATTCCATCCACCATATTTGTCCGTTTCCCATACTGACTGCCAAGCATTAAGGATCCAGAAGATCCTCGTCCTCGGCAGGTCATCTGCTGACCCGCTCCTGCTTTTGTATGGGGGCTGCAGTATAAGTCGGTTTCATTTCATTGCTTCTTCACGAGCATTTAGTGCGACAGATTGCAGCATGCAACTCGGTCCCTAATTTTACAGGAGGGCCGCTCGCAACACGCGGCCAACAGCGCTCAAAAGCGAAGTTTAGTCCTGAGCATGGCAGACAGGGAATAAGCCACAAGCGGTCGACGGCTGCGCCTCCATCGAGGAGCAACGTATGCTGTGATAATGCTTGGCAAGGGTCAGGAACCTGCTGCTTGCTGAGGAGCGAACGCGAAGCTACTACCAAACCAGGTGAAGACTAATGCTGCCGCAGCCAGCAGAGGAACCTACGATGTCAACTGCCATAATCTCAGCAAGGGTAGGGAAATCGAGCCTGCAAGCCAGAGGCGCTGACGATCATGCTCTTTTGCTCGCGAGCTAAGACAGACTCGGCCAAACGGCTCATGGTATTCTGCATTCGATCTAAGTACAATGCAACCTGTTGCGTTTCTTTCGACTCCCGACTCCCCGACTTCCTTTTGCTGCGTGCTCCTTGCACCGCGTGCCATACTCTGCAAGATCTCCCCCCCCCCTACACCAACTCCCTGCAACCCTGCAACGATAAGTTTATTTTGCGCTGAGCTGTAGCGAGTGGCGTGACAAGTTTACGCGAACGTAAGGCCCTTTCCGGGATAACAGCTTGCACGCGCAACCAGGTATCTTATGCGCGAAGAGGAAACACAGGTAAGCAGGTTTGCTCTCAGCGCAATCTCCTGATGTTCAAAGCTGAGTCTGAAATGGGCAGACGTTCGTTTGCAAATTTCCCAAAGTCTTCGCATTTCCGCGTCGTCTGCTGATGAAACGCTCCAAAACGTTTGCGCGATTTCGGAACCCAGCTGGAAACATCAGAATCGCTTCTGTTTAACCCATCTGCTTTAAAGTGGCCGAGAGAAGATCACCGATTCATGGGAAGGAGAAAGCAGGAAGTACGTGTGTCTTGGCGGGTTTAAAGGGGTGCGGCAAATTTGAGATTGGGCCTGGGTCAAGGTTCTGGGCAGAGTGGGGACTGTGTACATTGTGTGTGTGGTATGGGGGGGGGGGGGGGGGGGGGGGGGGGGGGGGGGGGGGGGGGCGGGGGGGGGGGGGGCGGGGGGGGGGGGGGGGGAGGGGGGGGGGAGGATGCGTCAGCATTTGGAAGTGGGGGAACATTATGCTGGTGTTTTAAAATTGAGAGGGGTGGAGGTGAGGACATATGTGTAGCCCCTTTCTGTAACCCAGCCCCATGGGCACCGCTTTATGATTGGTGGGGGTGATGTGTGTCTGTGGCCACCGGCCACACGGGCTACCGTACTAGTAAATAATAATACATACATAAAATAAATAAAGACATACATAAAAACATTACACAATACACATTTGCATGCACATTGCCATTGTTCCATAACGTTGGCTAAGTGTTGGCATGGTGCTGTGAAATGGCCAAGGTAAAAACCGTGAAGAAATAAGCACGAATAAAATGGAAATTGAAAACGGAAGAAATAACAATGTATGCAGCAATTCGCGGCTGGTGCGTCACAATTGGCTAACCACAAGGAAATCCCACAAAGTGAAAAATGCAAAAACAAATACACATTTTGCATGCACGTACCATGTTTGGCTACAGTGTTGGGCACTGCCCAATGGCCATGCCTTGGCGGCACTGGTCTTATTTGGCCACAACAGGGAAGTAAAGAAATACATAAATAATAAATATAAATAAATAAATAAATAAATAAAATAAATAAATAAATAATAATAAATAAATAAATACATAAATATAATAAAAACAAAAACGTGAGATGGCACCGAACCATGTTGGCCACAGTGTTGCTAGGGTGAGCTGCCCCAATGGCCGTGCAATTGGCGGGGCATTGGTCACATTGGGCCACTAACTAGGATCCAACAAGTAAAGAATAAATAATAATAAATTAATTAATTATTAATCAATTAATTAATAACAAAATCGTTGGCATCTCGTACCATGTGGCCACAGTGTTTGCTGGTGCCGCTGCCCCAATGGCCCTATGCACATTGCGGCCACGGTCACATTTGGCCACCACCAGTGATCCACTTACAAAGTAACAAGAAGCACCAGCACAGGAGGGATGCAAGCCAAATGAAAGGGTAAGAGAAGAGGGCGAAGAAGAAGGGGGGATGACCCGAGGGGAAGCAGGTCGAAAAGCACTACAGCGTGAAGTACGCCGGGGCGCCGATGTATGCGCGTCCCGCTCTCCGCATGAATGAGTAGTTTGTCGTCTCGGCCAGATGGGGCAGGGAGGAAGGACATGAGGGAGAGGTAGAGGAGCATGAGAAGAAGGGAGCCAAGCCGATTTTTGGATGCCCCGGTGTCCCTGGCCTTGTTGAGGGGGTGAGGGGTGAGGGGGAGGAGGGTAGGGGGTGGCCAGGGGTGGGGGTGTGTGGGGAGGGGGAGGAGGAAGGGGGTAGAGGGGTGAGTTGGGGGTGACATATAGGGACATGAGGGAGAGGGAGAGGGAGAGGAGCATGAAGAAGAGTGAGCCAAGCCGATTCTGGATGCCCCCATTGTCCCTGGCCTGGGGAGGGAGGGGAGTGGGGTGGGGTGGGTGGGTAGGGGTGGAGAGGTGGAAGGGGTGGGAGGTTGAAGGTAAGAGGGACAAGAGGGAGAGGGTAGAGAAGCATGATAGGTTAGTTCAAATTCAATTTAAAATCTGACTGTGCAGGTGAGAGGGACAAGATGAGAGGTAGAGAAGCATGAAGGTTTTAGTTCAAATTCAAATTTAAAAATCTGACTGACACGCAGATGAAGAGGAACATAATGGACAGGGTTAGAGAAAGCATATTTAGTTCAAATCAATTTAAAATTTGTCTGTGCAGGGAAGAGGACACGAGGGAAGAGGGAGAGTAGCATGAAGAAGAGGGAGCCAAGCCGATTCTGGATGCTCCCGGTGTCCTGGCCTGGGGAGGGGAGGAGGGGGGTGGGTGGGCGTAAGGGGTTGGAGGGATGGAGGGGAATGGAGGGGTGGAGGGGTGGAGGGGTGGAGGGGCGGAGGGGTGGAGGGCCATGGGGTGGAGGTGAAGAGGGACATAAGGGAGCTGGGTGCTGCATAGAAGGTTTGGTTCAAATTCAAACTTAAATTTGACTGTGGAGGAGAAGAGGGATTAATGGAGGGAGAGGGAGAGTAGCATGAATGTTTGGTTCGAATTCAAAATTTAAAATTTTGACTGTCGAGGTGAAGAGGGACATGAGGGGGGGTAGAGTCAGCATGGAAGAAAGGAGCCAAAGCCAATTCTGGATGGCTCCCGGTGTCCTGGCCTGGGGAGGGGGGGAATGGGGGTGGGTGGGTAAGGGTGTAGGGATGGAGGGATGAGGGTGGAGGGGTCGAGGGGTGGAGGCATGGTGGAGATGAAGAGAAACATAAGGAGGAGGTAGTGCAGCATGAAGTAGTTCAAAATTCAAAGTTAAAATTTGACTGTCGGGGGGAGAAGAGAGCGATGAGGGTGAGGTAGGAGTATGTACGCGCGTCCTGCTCCTGCATGAAGATTACTTTAGGTCGTTCTACAGATGGGGAGGGAGGAGAGGGACTTTATGGACAGGTAGAGTAGCATAAGAAGAGGGACCAGCTGATTCTGGATGCCCCCGGTGGTCCTGGCCTGGAGGGGAAGGGAGGGAGTGGGGTGGGTGGGGTAAAGGGGTGGAGGGTGGGGGTGGGGGTGAAGAGAGACATGAAGGGGGGGTAGAGGAGCATGAAGAAGAAGGCAGCCAAGCTGATTCTGGATGCCCCGGTGTCCTGGCCTGGGAGGGGAGGGGAGGGAGTGGGGTGGGGTGAGGTAGGGGTGAGAGGTGGAGGGTAGGGGGTGAAGAGAGACATGAGGGGGGGTAGAGGAGCATGAAGAAGAAGGAGCCAAGCCAATTATGGTATGCCCCGGTGTCCTTGGCCCCTGTAAGGAGAGGGGAGTGGGGGTGGATTGTTTGGGGGATAAGGGGTGAGGGTCGGGGTGGGGTAAGGAGTGGAGGGGTGGCGGTGGGGGTCGACGAGGGACATGAAGGGGGGTGTGCTGCAATGAGGCTTCGTTCATTCAATTAAAATTTGAACCGGTGGAGTGAAGAAGGGACATGAGGGTGTGGTGGTAGGGGCTACCAAGTGTGTTCCATGATTTGGAATTTTGATTTGGGATTTTGAATTTTGGATATTCCCTCCACTTAAGTCCGTAGAAAGAAGACACGTAGAGAAATGGCAGCCACCAATGTTGAGGTCAACAAGGAAGGAGAGGCGCTGCAGGTAATACAAATGTCCATATTTTGAGTTTTGAGTTTAGAGTTTTCCCCACCTGAGTCGAGGTGATGCAAATGTGTCCAGCTTTATTTTATTTTTAGTTCTGAGTTTTGAGATTTCCCCACCTGATCGTAGAAGAAACACCTGAGCAACTGGGCAGCCACCAGGGTGGCAATGCAATTGAGGCCAACAAGGAAGGGGTGGCGCAGTAGGTGATGCAAATGTACATATTTTGAAGTATGAGTTTTTCCCCACCTGAGTCGCAGAAAGAATACATCCTAGAGCAATGGCAGCACACAGGGTGGCCGATAAAATTGAAGGCCAACAAGGAAGGGGTTGGCACAGTAGGGTGATGCAAATTGTGTCCCCTTTAAAAATTTATAAAATTTTCTTTCTTCTTTTGAAGTTTTGTCCTGAATTGAGGCTTTCTGAGTGTTGCCCCACCATAAGTCGTAGAAGAAAAACCCCTGAACGCAATGCAGCCACCAGGGTGGCGATGAAAATTGAGGCCACAAGGAAGGGGTCCACGGTATGGTGCTGATTGTGAGAGATTTTGAATATTTTGAATAATTTTGAATTTTGATTTTTCGATTTTGAATTTCTCCACCTAAGTCGCAGAAGAAGACACCTACGAGCAATGGCAGCCACAGGGCGGCGATAATATTGAGGCCAACAAGGAAGGGGTGGCGCAGTAGGTGATGGACTGTGTCCAGTTTTTAAATTTTAAATTTTTGAATTTCGAATTCTGAATTTCGAATTTTGAGTGTTGCCCCACCTGAGTCGTAGAAGAATACACCTAGAGCAATGGCAGCCACCAGGGTGGCAATGCAATTGAGGCCAAACAAGGAAGGGGGTGGCGCGTACGGTGAGCAAAATATCGTCAGATTTTTGATTTTGGAAGTCGTTGAATTTTCGATTTTTTGGATTTTGACTTTTGATATTTCAAAGGAAGGGGTGACGGTAGGTGTTGCAAAAGTGTCCAGTTTTATACTTTTTTTTTTAATTTCGAATTTTTGAGTTTTGAGTTTGAGTTTTGCCCACCACCTTGAGTCGTAGAAAAAGACACCTAGAGCAATGGAAGCCACCAGGGTGGCGATGAAATTGAGGCCAACAAGGAAGGGGTGGCGTAGGTAGTTTGGCGCAGCAGGCGGCCAGCTAGGGCCAACAGTTGCTCATTGGGTAGGGGCTTGGTACTTGAGGGGGGGCAGCAATAGGGGGGCGTCGGCATTAGTGCTGCTTGTCCAGGTTCGTCTTTGGCGCTGAATGCTTGTGTAAGAGGGCAGAGGGAGGGACGGGGGAAGTGTGTGTGTGTGTGTGTGTGGGTGTGTGTGTGTGTGTGTGTGTGTTTGTTTGTACTTGAGGGGGGGGGGGGGAGGGGGGGGAGGGGGGGGGGGGGGGGGGGGGGGGGGGGGTAGTAGGGGGGCGTCGGCAAGGCTGCTTGTCCAGGCGTCATCTTTGTGTAACATAAGGCCTGTGTTGAGGGCCCGAGGAAGGGGCGGGGCAGTGCGTGGTGTGTACATAGGCCTCACCTGCATCCAACCCATGGCTCACCGAATGTGGTTCAATAGCTGTGCATTTGTTGTGGGGGGTGGGGTGGGGTGGGGGTGGGGGGCTAGGTCTGTAACCTGCATCCTACCATTTGGTCCACCATGTGGTTCACCTAGCTTAGCGTATGTTTTGTAGGTGTGCATGTGCATGTGAATTGTTGGTGGTGGTGGTGGGTAACGTGTGTGTGTGTATGTGGTGGTGGTGGTGGTACGTGTGTACGTGTGTGGGTGTGTGTGTATGTGTGTGTGTGTGTGTGTGTGTGTGTAACTAGTCCTCACCTTGCAACCACCAACCATTGCTCACCATGTCCATTCACCTAGCTTAGCGGTATGCTTTGTAGGCTGCGCATGTGCATGTGATTGTGTGGGGTGGTGGTACGTGGTGTGTGTGTGTATGTGCGGTGGTGGTGGTACGTGTGTACGTGTGTGGGTGTGTGTAGTGTATTGGTGTGGTGTGTGTGTTGTAACTAGTCCTCACCTGCAACCCAACCCATTGCTCCACCCATGTCAGTCACCTAGCTGAGCGTATGCTTTTGTATGTGTGGAATGTGCATGTGATTGTGTGGTGGTGGTGGTGGTGGTGGTGTGTGTGGTGTGTGTGTGCTGTAACTAGGCCTCACCTGCACCAACCCATTGGCTCCACCATGTGTTTCTTCCTCCTTAAGAGCTCTGAATGAACTGGTGTCCAACATGTAAGTCGGCGGATTGACACACTGGACCAGGAAGGGGCCTTAGGCCCAAGGGCAGCAAAATGGGGGGCGGCATCGTCCAGGGGGCCTGAGAAAACAACCTGGGGGATTTGAAGGTGGGGAATTGTGAGGCGTGAGGTTGAGGGGGCCAGGGCAGTTTGCTTTGCACTTAGCCGACCACCGATTGTGCTGCCTGAACCTTGATTTGCAAAACAAAATTTGACAAAACAAATCCTAAAAAGAAAGCTGAAAAGAAAGTTGTAAGAAAAGGCTAGAACCACAGACAGCTAGTGGCCTCCACTGGCCTTGCCCTGAACAGCAGAACAAGCCCCTGCTCATGAGTCTGAGAGATCTAAAACATCAGAAACACAAGGTGTAGCATCAAAACCGGGTGTACATCAGAAACACAGGAGTAAGCATCAGAACATGGGTGTACATAGAAACACAGGTGTACATCAGAAAAGACGGCGTACATCCGAAACACAGTGTACATCGGAAACATGGGTGTACATCAGAAACCAGGTGTACATCAGAAACACGGGTGTACATCAGAAACCAGGTGTACCATCAGAAACATGC
>JAJSRW010000818.1:0-27574 GCA_022414725.1 Microglena sp. YARC | reverse complement strand
AAAGGAGAGAGATTCTTGTTACTTGCTCTACTGGTGTAACAATAGGGTAACCGGTGTCGACCAAACATAGTCGTCAACCTTGCTCCAAACATTTTCACCTCCACTCTTGTACTCTTGAAAGTTGCTCAGAAAACGTTATGGCTCAACCGACTTCCATGTCTTTGGACGACCATGGAGGCCAGGCGTTAAGGGTTATAAGTCCAAGGTCATGCCTTGTTACTTGCTCTAGGTGTAGCACAAATATGGTAATCTTGTCGCACCACACAATCTTAACTTTCTCCAAACATGTTCTCATACTCTTGTACTATTGGATGTTGCTTACTATTACATTAATTCTATCAACTAACCATGTATTTTGGACGAACCCTGGAGGCAGGGTTAGTTATAAGCAAGGTCATGCCTTGTTACTTTGCTCTAAGGTGTCATAGGGTAATCTTGTTGGAACCAACATTGTCAAAAACCTTACTCCAATAATGCTCACTACTCTTGTACTTCTGATCTTGTTGCTCAGATAAAGTAATAGCTAACGACAATTAACATGTAGTTGTATGACAAACACATGGAGGCAGGGTTAAGTTATAAGGCCGAGGGCCATTGCCTTGTTACTGCTCTAGGTTGTACAAATGGTATTCTGTTGACATCAACACAGTTGTAAACCTTTCTCCAAAATGCTCTCTAATCTTGTACTTTTGTGCTGCTTAATTACGTTATATCTTATTCGACTAACCAAGTCTTTCTGAACGACGCCATGGAGGCAGGGTCAAGTTTTAAGCCAACAGGTATGCCTTGTAACTGCTCTTGGTGTACACACGGGTAATCCATGTCACCAATACAGTCGTCCAATCTTCTCCAAAACATCGCTCTCTAGCTCTTGTACTCTTGGGTGTTGCTTTATATTACGTTATATCTATCGACTAACAAGTCTTGGCACGAACCATGGAGGCAGGGTCAAGTTATACGCCAAGGTCATGCCTTGTTACTTGCTCTAGGTGTAACATAGGGTAACCTTGTGACCAACATGTCGTAACTTTCTCCAACCCATTTTCTCACTCTTGTACTCTTGGAAGGTTGCTCAGAAAAAAGCTTATAGCTAACGATTACCATGTTTTGGACGCGAACATGAAGGCAGGGTAAGTTTAAGCCAAGGTCATGCCTGTTACTTGCTCTAGGTGTAACACTGGTATCTTGTGACCAATACAGCCGTCAATCTTTCTCCAACATTCTCTCTAATCTTGTTCTCTTGGCTGTTGCTATATTACGTTTATATCTAATCCATAACCAAGTCTTTGGACGACCATGGAGGCAGGGTCAAGTTTAAGCCAAGGTCAAGCTTGTTGCTGTGCTCTAGGTGTACACTGGGTAATCTTGTCGACCAAAACAATCTTCAAACCTTTGTCTCAAACATGTTCTCTAATCTTTACTCTTGTAAGTGCTTATTATGATGTTTATCTGTCGACTAACAAAGTCTTTGGACGAACCATGGAGGCAGGTTAAGTTATAAGCCAAGGGTCATGCCTTGTTACCTTGCTCTAGGTGTAACACAACGGGGTGATCCTGAGACGACAACACAATCTTAACCTTTCTCCAAACATGCTCCTACTCTTGTACTCTTGGCTAAAGCTTATCTTACTTTTGTATTTATCAACTACCCAAGTCTTTGGGACAAAACATGCAGGCAGGGTTAAAGTTATAAAAACGGCAACACGTCATGCTTGTTACTTGCTCTAAGGGTAAAACTAATCATTGTCGACCCACAACCTTAACCTTTCTTTAAACATGTTCTATACTCTTGTACTACTTGGCTGTTGCTTAAATTAAATTATATTTTATCGAATTATCCAAGTCTTGGGACAAACCATGGAGGCATTGTCAAGGTATAAGCCAAGGTATGCTTGTTACTTGCTCTAGGTGTAATACACTGGTGATCATGTTGACAACATTGTCGTAACCTTTCTCCAAACATGAATCTACTCAAGTACTTCTCGGCTGTTGCTCAGATAAAGTCATAGCTATCGACTTACCATGTATTTGGACGAAACCTGGAGGCAGGGTTAAGGTATAAGCCAAGATCATACCTTGTTACTTGCTCTGGGGTGTAACCACAGGGGTGATCCTGTCGTTAACATTTATCCAAACATGTTCTCTACTCTTGTACTCTTGGAAGTTGGCCTCAGAAAAAGTAATATATAACGACTAAGCCATGGTTTTTGGACGAACCATGGAGGAGGGTTAAAGTTTAAAGCAAAAGTCCATGCCTTGTTACTTGCTCTTGGTGTAACACAGGGTAATTCCTGTCGTAACCTTTCTCCAAACATGTTCTCTACTCTTGTAATCTTGGGAAGTTGCTATATTAATTATATCTATCTACTAACCAAGTCTTTGGACGAACCATGGAGGCAGGGGTTTAAGTTATAAGCCAAGGTCATGCCTTGTTTACTTGCTCTAGGTGTAAAAAAAAACTTGGTAATCCTGTACGACCAATACAGTCGTAACCTTTCTCTCAAACATGTTCTCTTCTCTTGTACTATTGGATGTTGCTTATACTACGCTATATCTAGCGCCTCAACCAAGTCTTTGAGGACAAAGGACGCAACCCATGGGGGCAGGGTAATGTTATAAGCCAAGGTCATGCCTTGTAACTTGCTCTAGGTGTAACAAAGGGTAATCCTGTCGACCAAACACAATCTTAACTTTTCTCCGAACATGTTCTCTAATCTTGTAACTCTTGTAAGTTGCTTATATACATTATATCTATCGACTAACCCAAGTCTTTTGGACGAAACCATGGAGGCATGGGTCAAGTTTATAAACCAAGGTCATGCCTTGTTACTTGCTCTAGGTGTAACACGGGGTGATCTTGTTGACCAACACAAGTCGTAACCTTTCTCCAAACATGTTCTCTACTCTGTACTCTTTGCTGTTGCTAATATTACGTTATATCTATCCGACTAACAAGTCCTTGCCCGGACGAAAACCATGCAGGCAGGTTAAGTTATCAGCCAAGGTCATGCCTTATTACTTGCTCAAGGTGTAATAGAAGGTGTTTCCCCGTTGACCAACATATCCGTAACCTTTCTCCGAACATGTTTCTCTAATGCTTGTACTCTTTGCTGCTGCTTACATTACGTTCTATCTATCGACTATCCATGTCTTGGGACGAACCATGCAGGCAGGGTTAAGTAATAAGCCATGGTCATGCCTTGTTACATGCTCTAGTTGTAACACAGGTATTCATGGGGACCAACACAATCTTACCCTTTCTCCAAACATGTTCTCTACTCTTGTAACTCATTGTAAGTTTCTTATATTAAATTTTATCTTATCAACTAACCAAGTCTTAGGCAAACCATGGAGACAGGGTTAAGTTATAAGCCAAGGTCATGCCTTGTTGCTTGCTTTTGGTGTAACTCTGGGTAATCTTGTCGACCAACACAATCTTAACGCTTTGTCCAAACATGTTCTCTAATCTTGTACTCTTGTAAGTTGCTTATATTATGTTATATCTGTCGACTAACAAAGTCTTTGGACGAACCCTGGAGGCAGGGTTAAGTTATAAGCCAAGGTCATGCCTTGTTACTTGCTCTAGGTGTAACAAAGGGTGATCCTGACGACCAACACAATCTTAACCTTTCTCCAAACATGTTCTCTACTCTTGTACTCTTGGCTAAAGCTTATCTTACTTTTGTATTTATCAACTACCCAAGTCTTGGGACAAACCATGCAGGCAGGGTTAAGTTATAAGCCAACGTCATGCCTTGTTACTTGCTCTAAGGGTAACACTAATCTTGTCGACCAACACAACCTTATACCTTTCTTTAAACATGTTCTATACTCTTTGTACTCTTGGCTGTTGCTTACATTAATTATATTTATCGAATTACCAAGTCTTGGGACGAAAACCATGGAGGCATGGTCAAGTTTATAAGCCAAGGTCATGCCTTGTTACTTGCTCTAGGTGTAATACATGGTGATCATGTTGACCAACAATTGTCGTAACCTTTCTCCAAACATGATATCTACTCAAGTACTCTCGGCTGTTGCTCAGATAAAGTAATAGCTATCGACTTACCATGTATTTGGACGAACCCTGGAGGCAGGGTTAAGGTATAAGCCAAGATCATACCTTGTTACTTGCTCTGGGTGTAACACACGGTGATCCTGTCGTTACATTTCTCCAAACATGTTCTCTACTCTTGTAATCTTGGAAGTTGCTCAGAAAAAGTAATATATAACGACTAACCATGTCTTTGGACGAACCATGGAGGCAGGGTTAAGTTAAAAGCAAAAGTCATGCCTTGTTACTTGCTCTTGGTGTAACACAGGGTAATCCTGTCGTAACCTTTCTCCAAACATGTTCACTACTCTTGTAATCTTGGAAGTTGCTTATATTACATTATATCTATCTACTAACCAAGTCTTTGGACGAACCATGGAGGCAGGGTTAAGTTATAAGCCAAGGTCATGCCTTGTTACTTGCTCTAGGTGTAAAACTTGGTAATCCTGTCGACCAATACAGTCGTAACCTTTCTCCAAACATGTTCTCTTCTCTTGTACTATTGGATGTTGCTTATACTACGTTATATCTAGCGCCTCACCAAGTCTTTGGACAACCCATGGGGGCAGGGTAATGTTATAAGCCAAGGTCATGCCTTGTTACTTGCTCTAGGTGTAACAAAGGGTAATCCTGTCGACCAACACAATCTTAACCTTTCTCCGAACATGTTCTCTAATCTTGTACTCTTGTAAGTTGCTTATATTACATTATATCTATCGACTAACCAAGTCTTTGGACGAACCATGGAGGCATGGTCATGTTATAAACCAAGGTCATGCCTTGTTACTTGCTCTAGGTGTAACACGGGGTGATCTCGTTGACCAACACAGTCGTAACCTTTCTCCAAACATGTTCTCTACTCTTGTACTCTTTGCTGTTGCTATATTACGTTATATCTATCGACTAACCAAGTCTTGGGACGAACCATGCAGGCAGGGTTAAGTTATCAGCCAAGGTCATGCCTTATTACTTGCTCAAGGTGTAACAGAAGGTGTTCCTGTTGACCAACATAGTCGTAACCTTTCTCCGAACATGTTCTCTAATCTTGTACTCTTTGCTGCTGCTTACATTACGTTCTATCTATCGACTAACCATGTCTTTGGACGAACCATGCAGGCAGGGTTAAGTAATAAGCCATGGTCATGCCTTGTTACATGCTCTAGTTGTAACACAGGTATTCATGGGGACCAACACAATCTTACCCTTTCTCCAAACATGTTCTCTACTCTTGTACTCTTGTAAGTTTCTTATATTAAATTTTATCTATCAACTAACCAAGTCTTAGGGCAAACCATGGAGACAGGGTTAAGTTATAAGCCAAGGTCATGCCTTGTTGCTTGCTTTTGGTGTAACTCTGGGTAATCTTGTCGACCAACACAATCTTAACCTTTGTCCAAACATGTTCTCTAATCTTGTACTCTTGTAAGTTGCTTATATTATGTTATATCTGTCGACTAACAAAGTCTTTGGACGAACCCTGGAGGCAGGGTTAAGTTATAAGCCAAGGTCATGCCTTGTTACTTGCTCTAGGTGTAACAAAGGGTGATCCTGACGACCAACACAATCTTAAACTTTCTCCAAACATGCTCTCTACTCTTGTACTCTTGGCTAAAGCTTATCTTACTTTTGTATTTATCAACTACCCAAGTCTTGGGACAAACCATGCAGGCAGGGTTAAGTTATAAGCCAACGTCATGCCTTGTTACTTGCTCTAAGGGTAACACTAATCTTGTCGACCAACACAACCTTAACCTTTCTTTAAACATGTTCTATACTCTTGTACTCTTGGCTGTTGCTTACATTAAATTATATTTATCGAATTTCCAAGTCTTGGGACAAACCATGGAGGCATGGTCAAGTTATAAGCCAAGGTCATGCCTTGTTACTTGCTCTAGGTGTAATACATGGTGATCATGTTGACCAACATTGTCGTAACCTTTCTCCAAACATGATATCTACTCAAGTACTCTCGGCTGTTGCTCAGATAAAGTAATAGCTATCGACTTACCATGTATTTGGACGAACCCTGGAGGCAGGGTTAAGGTATAAGCCAAGATCATACCTTGTTACTTGCTCTGGGTGTAACACAGGGTGATCCTGTCGTTACATTTATCCAAACATGTTCTCTACTCTTGTACTCTTGGAAGTTGCTCAGAAAAAGTAATATATAACGACTAACCATGTCTTTGGACGAACCATGGAGGCAGGGTTAAGTTAAAAGCAAAAGTCATGCCTTGTTACTTGCTCTTGGTGTAACACAGGGTAATCCTGTCGTAACCTTTCTCCAAACATGTTCTCTACTCTTGTAATCTTGGAAGTTGCTTATATTACATTATATCTATCTACTAACCAAGTCTTTGGACGAACCATGGAGGCAGGGTTAAGTTATAAGCCAAGGCCATGCCTTGTTACTTGCTCTAGGTGTAAAACTTGGTAATCCTGTCGACCAATACAGTCGTAACCTTTCTCCAAACATGTTCTCTTCTCTTGTACTATTGGATGTTGCTTATACTACGTTATATCTAGCGCCTCACCAAGTCTTTGGACAACCCATGGGGGCAGGGTAATGTTATAAGCCAAGGTCATGCCTTGTTACTTGCTCTAGGTGTAACAAAGGGTAATCCTGTCGACCAACACAATCTTAACCTTTCTCCAAACATGTTCTCTAATCTTGTACTCTTGTAAGTTGCTTATATTACATTATATCTATCGACTAACCAAGTCTTTGGACGAACCATGGAGGCATGGTCAAGTTATAAACCAAGGTCATGCCTTGTTACTTGCTCTAGGTGTAACACGGGGTGATCTCGTTGACCAACACAGTCGTAACCTTTCTCCAAACATGTTCTCTACTCTTGTACTCTTTGCTGTTGCTATATTACGTTATATCTATCGATTAACCAAGTCTTGGGACGAACCATGCAGGCAGGGTTAAGTTATCAGCCAAGGTCATGCCTTATTACTTGCTCTAGGTGTAACAGAAGGTGTTCCCGTTGACCAACATAGTCGTAACCTTTCTCCGAATATGTTCTCTAATCTTGTACTCTTTGATGCTGCTTACATTACGTTCTATCTATCGACTAACCATGTCTTGGGACGAACCATGCAGGCAGGGTTAAGTAATAAGCCATGGTCATGCCTTGTTACATGCTCTAGTTGTAACACAGGTATTCATGGGGACCAACACAATCTTAACCTTTCTCCAAACATGTTCTCTACTCTTGTACTCTTGTAAGTTTCTTATATTAAATTATATCTATCAACTAACCAAGTCTTAGGGCAAACCATGGAGACAGGGTTAAGTTATAAGCCAAGGTCATGCCTTGTTGCTTGCTTTTGGTGTAACTCTTGGTAATCTTGTCGTCCAACACCATCTTAACCTTTCTCCAAACATGTTCTCTACTCTTGTACTCTTGTAAGTTGCTTATATTAAAGTATATATATCAACTAACCATGTATTTGGACGAACCCTGGAGGCAGGGTTAAGTTATAAGCCAAGGTCATGCCTTGTTACTTGCTCTAGGTGTAACATAGATTAATCTTGTTGACCAACACAATCTGAACCTTTCTCCAAACATGTTCTCTACTCTTGTACTCTTGTAAGTTGCTCATATTAAAGTATATCTATCAACTAACCATGTATTTGGACGAACCATGGAGGCAGGGTAAAGTTATAAGCCAAGGTCATGCCTTGTTACTTGCTCTAGGTGTAACACAGGGTAATCTTGTTGACCAACATTGTCGAAACCTTTCTCCAATAATGCTCACTACTCTTATACTCTTTTCTGTTGCTCAGATAAAGTAATAGCTAACGAATTACCATGTATTTGGACAAACCATGGAGGCAGGGTTTAGTTATAAGCCAAGACCATGCCTTGTTACTTGCTCTAGGTGTAACATAGGGTGATCCTATTGATCAACACAGTCGTAACCTTTCTCCAAACATGCTCTCTAATCTTGTACTCTTGGCTGCTGTTACATTACGTTATATCTATCGACTTACCAAGTCTTTGGACGAACCATGGAGGCAGGCTTACGTTATAAGCCAAGGTCATGCCATGTTACTTGCTCTAGGTGTAACACATAGTGATCCTATCGACCAATACAGTCGTAATCTTTCTCCAAACATGTTCTCTACTCTTGTACTCTTGGCTGTTGCTCAGAAAAGTAATAGAAAAAGACTTACCAAGTCTTGGGACGAACCATGCAGGCAGTGTTAAGTTATACGCCAAGGTCATGCCTTGTTACTTGCTCTAAGTGTAACACAGAGTAACCTTGTCAACCAACCCAATCTTTACCTTTCTCCAAATATGTTCTCCACTCTTGTACTCTTGTAAGTTGCTTGTATTACATTTTATTTATCGAATTACCAAGTCTTGGGACAAACCATGGAGGCATGGTCAAGTTATAAGCCAAGGTCATGCCTTGTTACTTGCTCAAGGTGTAACACATGGTGATCCTATTGACCAACATTGTCGTAACCTTTCTACAAACATGCTCTCTATTCTTGTACTCTTGTCTGTTGCTCAGATAAAGTAATAGATAACGACTTACCATGTATTTGGACGAGCCATGGAGGCAGGGTTAAGGTATAAGCCAAGCTCATGCCTTGTTACTTGTTCTGGGTATAACATAGGGTAATCCTGACGACCAACACAATCTAAACCTTTCTCCAAATATGTTCTCTACTCTTGTACTCTTGTCTGTTCCTCAGAAAAAGTAATATATAACGACTTACCATGTCTTTGGACGAACCATGGAGGCAGGGTTAAGTTATAAGCCAAGGTCATGCCTTGTTACTTGCTCTAGGTGTAACACAGGGTGATCATGTCAACCAACACTGTCGTAACCTTTCTCCAAACATGTTCTCTACTCTTGTTCTCTTGGAATTTGTTCAGAAAAAGTAATAGATAACGACTTACCATGTATTTGGACGAACCATGGAGGCAGGGTTAAGGTATAAGCCAAGCTCATGCCTTGTTACTTGTTCTGGGTATAACATAGGGTAATCCTGTCGACCAACACAATCTAAACCTTTCTCCAAATATGTTCTCTACTCTTGTACACTTGTCTGTTGCTCAGAAAAAGTAATATATAACGACTTACCATGTCTTTGGACGAACCATGGAGGCAGGGTTAAGTTATAAGCCAAGGTCATGCCTTGTTACTTGCTCTAGGTGTAACACAGGGTGATCATGTCAACCAACACATTCGTAACCTTTCTCCAAACATGTTCTCTACTCTTGTTCTCTTGAAAGTTGCTCAGAAAAAGTAATAGAAAATATTTTAAGTACACCTATTGATTTCATTAAGGATCAAGTCGGTAGAGGTCAATACACGTATTGAAGCATCTTACAAGGGCATCATATCTAGTCCCCCCAATTATGTCCATCATCATGAACTTCGCTCCCCGCAGCATTAGCAACCTCGCTCTTCGCAACTGACAAATCCACAACTCGGAAGTAGCAATTTCAAAAATTCGCAACTTAGAAATCAGAACTGTCAATCCTTCGTAAACTTATTACTGTGCTATCATGGCTGGAACGACCGTTGAAAATGTAGAGGAGCTCGTGAAGTTGGGATCCAGACCCCGCAATGCGGACCATGGCACCCCCGCCTCTTCCTCACAGGTGATGCAAAAGCAGAAGATGGCCGGATCTGAAGGCATTCAAGGCCAAAGCTTGAACTTCACTACCCCCGGAGTAAAATCTAGAGTCGGTGATCCCCCAACCTCCGAGGCCAAGGATCCCAGCCCAGAGGCGATCCCAGAGACTCCTGGGATACCGATTGCTGATGCAGAACTGGCCCGGCTTGATCTCTACATGGAGGCCTTCAAGACAGAGCAGGATATTCGGTTCCGTACTGTCGTGGCGATGTTCCAGGCCTCCCAGGACTCCATGACAGTTGTGGAAAAACAGGTCGTAGAGCTCTCAGAAGGGGCCTCAATCAGCTTGGTGAAGGTGGCAGAGTTGATCGCCAGGCTAGATGAGAAGGAGGAAACCCTCTCCAACCTGAAGAGTGAGCTCATGGTATCCCATGACTTGACGACAGCCCTCAGAAATGATTTGGAGGTTGCCAAGTCTAAACTAAAGACTATGGAGGAAATGGAGGGTGGTGCATGGACCACTGTGGGTAGTAACAAGGGTGAAGTCTTCACCTCCAAGCTGAGGGACCTAACCAGCAACACTGGGACCCACCTCAAGACTCAGGCGGACAAGATTAAGGATATCCAAGAACAGCTGTCCAGCCACAAGGCACCTTATGCCTCAGCAGTCGGTGGTTACACCAGCCCTCAGCAGGCCAGTATTAGAGAGGACATCAAAACACTAACCTCGTATGTTCAGAGGTTCTCGAAGTTTGATAAGCAACAGTGCACCAGGAGCTTCAAGGTACATGGCAAATTTGAGATGCAAAAGGACAATCTGGTAGCAACGGTGAAGAAGGCCTTGACACCTCTCGACATTGGAGATGTCACTGTTGTGGCCACTCAGAGTGTAAAGGAGAGGAAGGGTGGCGGTATCTCCCTTATCTTCACTGTTAACTCAGATGCAGAAGCCACTCTGATTGTGAAGAGGCGTCAGGCTCTCAAGGGAGCTGGTTTCTGCATGTATGATCAGCTATCTCAGGATGAGCTACAACGTAAGAAGAAGCTCCTTCCTCACTTTGACATTGAGAAGGGAAAACAAATACCTGATGGCAGTGGTGGGTCTCGCACTCAACAGGTGTGGTTCATTAGGGACTGCTTGTTTGTCGATAAGAAGGAGTTCCTTCTGCCCACTAACACACAACAGAAATAGGAAACAAGTAGGGACTTGCTTAGGATACTAACTTTGAACATCAGTAGTAATGCACATGCTAAAGTGCATGACAGTTACTTCAAAGCCATCATGAACAGTAATGATATTATCTGTTTAACCGAGACGGGGGCGGAGACCATAGATGAACTTCCTGGTTTCAAAATAATTCATATGCCTAGAGATGATAATAGCAGAAATGCAGGAGTTGCTATGTTGATCAAAAATTATATAGCTGATGCATGCAATGTGAAACGAATGCACCCCCAATTAGGAATTGTGTGGATAAATATTTCAATTAAGGGACACAAAAAGGTATTCCTTGCATGTTGCTATTTACCACATCAATACTCTAACAGGCATCTCAATTATAGTTTTAAGGTAGTTGACCATTTCAACTGTCTCAACTCTGATATAGAGGAATTTAGCTCCTCAGGAAAAATTGTGATATGTGGTGATTTGAATAGTAGGACAGGCTCTACAGATGATAGGCTTAACATTTAGTGGGATTCCCTCACACATGTAGGAAACTTAATTGATGACCTTGATAACAAGGTACCCAAGAGGGTATCTTGTGACAAAGTCACTAACACAATGGGTAAACACCTGTTAAATCTCTGCAAGGATAATAATATTGTGGTCTTGAACGGTCGTCTGCAAGGAGACAAACATCCAGTTAATAGAGGAAGTTTTACTTTTGAAGCCAGAGGGCGCAAGGGGAATAGCCTCATTGATTATTTCATAGCGTCGCCTGAAGTTGCCTTTGACAATGATGGAGTTCCTCGTGATGGAAACTCCCTCAGAGTCTCATTTCCAGTGTGTGTTCGTGACTTTACAGACCACGGATGTGTAGCATTAAGAATACACATCCCAAAGGCTGCCAAGAAGAACCAGCACTTAACAAATAGTTTGAAATATAATTTCAGACCCGAAATTATGGACCTTTTTCGAGTATCCTTCACTCTGAGGAAGTGTCAAGCAAATTGGCGTGTATTGGGAATGACGACTTAGGTGCTGTGGAATCTTATACACTCTTCAATGAGGTAATAACGGACGCCCTACAGGAAGTGCATAAAAGACACGGGAAGGTCATTGCTAGTGATCAACAGGCTGGTCCACCTAGGAATGGACCGACAAACCCTTGGTACAATGAAGATTGTAGGAAACTAAGAAAACAATGGAAAGATCTCCAGCGAGAAACCGGTATAGATGGCCATGCTACGAAAGTAGCGCGGGCGCAATATCGGAATCTAACTAGGAGATTAAGTAGAGAGGCTAAGGCCCAGAATGAAAAGTCCCTGATAGATAAATTAAAGAAAAGCCCACGTTTGTTTTGGAAGAAGTATAAGGGAAGTAGTAGCAAATGTCCTCTCATGAATGTGGAGGAATGGGCTAAATACTTCGCAAGCACTTTCCAATCTAGTGAGCATGCTCAGATAGAGGTAACTCATGTCCCAGAAATAGACATTGTAGCTGCTAGTGTGTTGAATATTCCCATCTCTGAGACTGAGGTCTATACGGAACTTACGAAAGTCCAACGGAACAAAGCCGTTGGGGTAGATGGTATACCTGCTGAGTTTTATATCCCTATCAGACCAAATAGTAGAGGGAGATTCCCCTTTTTTCCCCCTACTCAAAACATATTAGTCCCTATAATCACGAAGCTGTTCAATCGCATCCTGAGCGATGACTATCCTACTCAATGTGCAGATAGTGCAATTACCCCTATCCCCAAATCCAAAGGATCCCTCACTGAATATGATAACTATATAGGAATTGCGGTTGGATCAGTCCTACCTAAAATCTTCTCTATGGTTTTGAATACGAGGGGAAACAAATGGGCCGAAACCAATGACAAACGTGCTGTTGGCCAATTTGGAGACCAAATAGGAGCACTACAGATGCAGCTTTTATACTGCGTCACACTGTGGAAGTGTACCAATAAAAAAAAAACTGTATATTGTGCTTTCATTGATTTTAGGAAGGCTTACGATAGTGTCAACAGAAACATCCTTTGGAGCTGCCTTGAGCAGATGGGAATTCACGGCAACTACCTGAATACACTGAGAAATATGTACAAGCAAGTCCGTATGAGAGTACGTGTTGGCAGTCGTATGAGCTCTGCCTTCTTAGCACAGGCAGGTGTTAAATAAGGAGATAATCTCTCACCGCTTTATTTGGTCTCTTTATTGACCAGTTGGAGAAATTCTTTACTCAGAAATGTGGTGAAAAGGAAGGTATCAGAATTGCTGATAGCATTTGCAGAGTAATCTTGTATGCCGATGATTTAGCTATTATGAGCGAATCACCGTCAGGCTTACAGATTATGCTCAAGTGTTTGGAAGAATTCTGTCAAGTTTATAATATGGAAGTAAACATATCTAAATCTGAAGTGGTAGTATTTAATAGTGATCTTATAAACGGAAGAATTGCCTATAAATGGCAGTTTAAAGGCCAAGACCTTCTCATTAAGGAGGAGTTTGTTTACTTGGGAATTCTCTTTAAGGGGAAACACGGGAGGAATGGCGGTACACACGATGCCGGTGAAAGACAACGTGTTGCTGCTAACAGAGCCACTCATGCACTCTGGAAACGATGCAACGAGATGGATCTCGCAAATGCCAATATTCTAAGTTACCGTAATGGCACACTCATTCAACCTATCCTTAACTGCGGGTGTGAAGTGTGGGCTCCAGACCGTCTGGGTAATATTAATACTTCTCATTGTATCGAAGGTAAATGTGAAGCTATTCAGAATAAGTTCATGAAAAGGGCTCTTGGGATTAGAGATAACACCTCTACCGACTTCATCCTTAATGAACTCAATAGATCGCCTACATGGGCTCAATGGTTGAGACAACGTATTGGTTTTTGGAATAAAATCGTTGACCGTAAGGACGATGATTTTGTTAAAAGAGCCTTGCTAGAGAATGTTCTGATGACAACCAGAGATAGCAACAAACATTGCTGGTCTCATGGATTTCTAAGATGCATTCAGAGATTAGGAGTCATAGAAAAATTCTCTGACATTCTTCTGGATTTTATTAAAAAATGCGATAAGAAACGCACAATTGAATTATCATCCCATATGAGATGATAATTTGATTATATTGTAGAATTAAAATTACAACTGTAGCACGAACTTAGGGCCCCCGTCGGTAAAACGATTGTTTGGGGTTCAGTTCATCAGTGCTTTTTCTTTTTAGCCCCTCCTGCCACGGTTGGGCAAGTCCCTTTAGCCTATTTGGCCTACCCCTGGACTGTAATATATATACATACATATGCATACATATACTTGTTACTTGTTTATGGTGTAACACAGGGTAATCCTGTCGTAACCTTTCTACAAACATGTTCTCTACTCTTGGAATCTTGGAAGTTGCTTAAAATACATTATATCTATCGACTAACAAGTCTTGGAACGACCCATGGAGGCAGGGTTAAGTTATAAGCCAAGGTCATGCCTTGTTACATGCTCTAGGTGTAGCACAGGTATTCATGTCGACCAACACAATCTTAACCTTTCTCCAAACATGTTCTCTACTCTTGTACTCTTGTAAGTTGCTTATAGTAAATTTTATCTATCAACCAACCAAGTCTTGGAACAAACCATGGAGACAGGGTTAAGTTATAATCCAAGGTCATGCCTTGTTACCTGCTTTAGGTGCAACACAGGGTAATCTTGTCGACCAACACAATCTTATCCTTTCTCCAAACGTGTTCTGTAATCTTGTACTCTGGGCTGTTTCTTATATTGAAGTATATCTATCAACAAACCAAGTCTTGGGGCGAACCATGGAGGCAGGGTCAAGTTTTAAGCCAAGGTCATGCCTTGTTACTTGCTCTAGGTGTAACACTGGGTAATCTTGTCGACCAATACAGTCGTAACCATTCTAAAAACATGCTCTCTACTCTTGTAATCTTGGCAGTAGCTTACATTACGTTATATCTATCGACTAACCCAGTCTTTGGACAAACCATGGAGGCAGGGTTAAGTTATAAGCCAAGGTCATGACTTGTTACTTGCTCTAGGTGTAACACAGGGTGATCCTGTTGACCAACACAGTCGTTACCTTTCTTCAAACATGCTCTCTATTCTTGTACTCTTGGCTGTTGCTTGCAGTACGTTATATCTATCGACTTACCCAGTCTTTTGACGAACCATAATGGTAATCCTGTTGACCAACACAGTCCTAATCTTTCTCCAAACATGCTCTCTACTCTTGTACTCTTGGCTGTTGCTTACGTTACGTTATATCTATCAACTAACCATGTATTTGGACGAACCATGGAGGCAGGGTTAAGTTATAAGCCAAGTCCATGCCTTGTTACTTGCTCTAGGTGTAACATAGGGTAATCTTGTCGACCAATACAATCTTAACCTTTCTCCAAACATGTTCTATAATCTTGTACTCTTGGCTGTTGCTTATTTTAATTTATATCTATCAACTAACCAAGTCTTGGGACAAACCATGGAGGAAGGGTTAAGTTATAAGCCAAGGTCATGCCTTGTTCCTTGCTCTAGGTGTGACACAGGGTAATCCTGTCGACCAACACAGTCGTAATCTTTCTCCAAACATGCTCTCTACTCTTGTAATCTTGGCTGTTGCTTAAATTACGTTATATCTATCAACTAACCAATTATTGGGACAAACCATGGAGACAGGGTTAAGTTATAAGCCAAGTCCATGCCTTGTTACTTGCTCTAGGTGTAACATAGGGTAATCTTGTCGACCAACACAATCTTGACCTTTCTCCAAACATGTTCTCTAATCTTGTACTCTTGGCTGTTGCTTATTTTAATTTATATCTCTCAACTAACCAGGTCTTGGGAAAAACCATGGAGGCAGGGTTTAGTTATAAGCCAAGGTCATGCCTTGTTACTTGCTCTAGGTGTAACACAGGGTGACCCTGTTGACCAACACAGTCGTAATCTTTCTCCAAACATGCTCTCTACTCTTGTTCTCTTGGATGGTACTTACATTACGTTATATCTATCAACTAACCAAGTCTTGGGACAAAACATGGAGGCAGGGTTAAGTTTTAAGCCAAGGTCATGCCTTGTTACTTGCTATATGTGTAACACAGAGTGATCCAATCGACCAACACAGTCGTAACCTTTCTCCAAACATGATCTGTACTGTTGTACTCTTGGAAGTTGCTTATATTTAATTATATCTATCAGATAACGATGTATTTGGACGAACCATGGAGGCAGGGTTAAGTTATAAGCCAAGGTCATGCCTTGTTACTTGCTCTAGGTGTAACACAGGGTAATCCTGTTGACCAACACAGTCGAAATCTTTCTCCAAACATGCTCTCTACTCTTGTACTATTGGCTTTTTATTACATTACGTTATATCTATCAACTTACCATGTATTTGGACGAACCATGGAGTCAGGGTTAAGTTATAAGCAAAGGCCATGCATTGTTACCTGCTGTAGGTGTAACACAGGGTGATCCAATCAAGCAACACAATCGTAACCTTTCTCCAAAAGTGATCTCTACTCTTTTACTCTTGGAAGTCGCTTATATTTAATTATATCTATCAAATAACCATGTATTTGGACGAACCATGGAGGCAGGGTTGAGTTATAAGATAAGGTCATGCCTTGTTACTTGTTCTAGGTGTAACACAGGGTAATCCTGTTGACCAACACAGTCGTAATCTTTCTCCAAACATGCTCTCTACTCTTGTACTCTTGGCTGTTGCTTACATTACGTTATATCTATCAACTAACCAAGTATTGGGACAAACCATGGAGGCAGGGTTAAGTTTTAAGCCAAGGTCATGCCTTGTTAATTGCTATATGTGTAACACAGGGTGATCCAATCGCCCAATGCAGTCGTAACCTTTCTCCAAACATGATCTCTACTGTTTTACTCTTGGAATTTGCTTATATTGAATTATATCTATCAACTAACCATGTATTTGGACGAACCATGGAGGCAGGGTTAAGTTATAAGCCAAGTCCATGCCTTGTTACTTGCTCTAGGTGTAACATAGGGTAATCTTGTCGACCAACACAATCTTAACCTTTCTCCAAACATGTTCTCTAATCTTGTACTCTTGGCTGTTGCTTATTTAATTTATATCCATCAACTAACCAAGTCTTGGGACAAACCATGGAGGCAGGGCTAAGTTATAAGCCAAGGTCATGCCTTGTTACTTGCTCTAGGTGTAACACAGGGTAATCCTATTGACCAACACAGTTGTTATCTTTCTCCAAACATGCTCTATACTCTTGTACTCTTGGCTGTTGCTTACATTACGTTATATCTATCAACTAACCAAGTCTTGGGACAAACCATGGAGGCAGGGTTAAGTTTTAAACCAAGGTCATGCCTTGTTACTTGCTCTAGGTGTAACATAGGGTAATCTTGTTGACCAACACAATCTTAACCTTTCTCCAAACATGTTCTCTAATCTTGTACTCTTGGCTGTTGCATATTTTAATTATATCTATCAAATTACCATGTATTTGGACAAACCATGGAGGCAGGGTTAAGTTATAAGACAAGGTCATGCCTTGTTACATGCTCTATGTGTAACACAAGGTGATACTGTTGACCAACACAGTCGTAATCTTTCTCCAAACATGCTCTATATTCTTGTACTCTTGGCCGTTGCTTATTTAAATTTATATTTATCAACTAACCAAGTCTTGGGACAAACCATGGAGCAGGGTTAAGTTATAAGCCAAGGTCATGCCTTGTTACTTGCTCTAGGTGTAACACAGGGTAATCCTGTTGACCAACACAGTCGTAATCTTTCTCCAAACATGCTCTCTACTCTTGTACTCTTGGCTGTTTATTACATTAGGTTATATCTATCAACTTACCATGTATTTGGACAAACCATGGAGTCAGGGTTAAGTTATAAGCCAAGGTCATGCATTGTTACTTGCTCTAGGTGTAACACAGGGTGATCCAATCGACCAACATAGTCGTAACCTTTCTCCAAACATGATCTCTACTCTTTCACTCTTGGAAGTCGCTTATATTTAATTATATCTATCAAATAAACATGTATTTGGACGAACCATGGAGGCAGGGTTAAGTTATAAGCCAGGGCCATGCCTTGTTACTTGCTCTAGGTGTAACACAGGGTAATCTTGTCGACCAACACAATCTTAACCTTTCTCCAAACATGTTCTCTAATCTTGTACTCTTGGCTGTTGCTTATTTTAATTCTATTTATCAACTAACCAAGTCTTGGGACAAACCATGGAGGCAGGGTTAAGTTATAAGCCAAGGTCATGCCTTGTTACTTGCACTATGTGTAACACAGGGTGATCCAGTTGACCAACACAGTCGTAATCTTTCTCCAAACATGCTCTCTACTCTTGTTCTCTTGGCTGTTGCTTACATTACGTTATATCTATCAACTAACCAAGTCTTGGGACAAACCATGGAGGCAGGGTTATGTTTTAAGCCAAGGTCATGCCTTGTTACTTGCTATATGTGTAACACAGGGTGATCCAATCGACCAACACAGTCGTAACCTTTCTCCAAACATGATCTCTACTGTTGTACTCTTTGAATTTGCTTATATTGAATTATATCTATCAACTAACCAAGTCTTGGGACAAACCATGGAGGCAGGGTTAAGTTTTAAACCAAGGTCATGCCTTGTTACTTGCTGTAGGTGTAACATAGGGTAATCTTGTTGACCAACACAATCTTAACCTTTCTCCAAACATGTTCTCTAATCTTGTACTCTTGGCTGTTGCATATTTTAATTATATCTATCAAATTACCATGTATTTGGACAAACCATGGAGGCAGGGTTAAGTTATAAGCCAAGGTCATGCCTTGTTACTTGCGCTAGGTGTAACACAGGGTAATACTTTTGACCAACACAGTCGTAATCTTTCTCCAAACATGCTCTCTACTCTTGTACTCTTGGCTGTTTATTACATTACGTTATATCTATCAACTTACCATGTATTGGACGAACCATGGAGTCAGGGTTAAGTTATAAGCAAAGGCCATGCATTGTTACCTGCTCTAGGTGTAACACAGGGTGATCCAATCGACCAACACAATCGTAACCTTTCTCCAAACATGATCTCTACTCTTTTACTCTTGGAAGTCGCTTATATTTAATTATATCTATCAAATAACCATGTATTTGGACGAACCATGGAGGCAGGGTTGAGTTATAAGCCAAGGTCATGCCTTGTTACTTGCTCTAGGTGTAACACAGGGTAATCTTGTCGACCAACACAATCTTAACCTTTCTCCAAACATGTTCTCTAATCTTGTACTCTTGGCTGTTGCTTATTTTAATTTATATCTATCAACTAACCAAGTCTTGGACAAACCATGGAGGCAGGGTTAAGTTATAAGCCAAGGTCATGCCTTGTTACTTGCTCTAGGTGTAACACAGGGTAATCCTGTTGACCAACACAGTCGTAATCTTTCTCCAAACATGCTCTCTACTCTTGTACTCTTGGCTGTTGCTTACATTACGTTATATCTATCAACTAACCAAGTATTGGGACAAACCATGGAGGCAGGGTTAAGTTTAAAGCCAAGGTCATGCCTTGTTAATTGCTATATGTGTAACACAGGGTGATCCAATCGCCCAATGCAGTCGTAACCTTTCTCCAAACATGATCTCTACTGTTTTACTCTTGGAATTTGCTTATATTGAATTATATCTATCAACTAACCATGTATTTGGACGAACCATGGAGGCAGGGTTAAGTTATAAGCCAAGTCCATGCCTTGTTACTTGCTCTAGGTGTAACATAGGGTAATCTTGTCGACCAACACAATCTTAACCTTTCTCCAAACATGTTCTCTAATCTTGTACTCTTGGCTGTTGCTTATTTAATTTATATCCATCAACTAACCAAGTCTTGGGACAAACCATGGAGGCAGGGTTAAGTTATAAGCCAAGGTCATGCCTTGTTACTTGCTCTAGGTGTAACACAGGGTAATCCTGTTGACCAACACAGTCGTAATCTTTCTCCAAACATGCTCTATACTCTTGTACTCTTGGCTGTTGCTTACATTACGTTATATCTATCAACTAACCAAGTCTTGGGACAAACCATGGAGGCAGGGTTAAGTTTTAAGCCAAGGTCATGCCTTGTTACTTGCTCTAGGTGTAACATAGGGTAATCTTGTTGACCAACACAATCTTAACCTTTCTCCAAACATGTTCTCTAATCTTGTACTCTTGGCTGTTGCATATTTTAATTATATCTATCAAATTACCATGTATTTGGACAAACCATGGAGGCAGGGTTAAGTTATAAGACAAGGTCATGCCTTGTTACTTGCTCTAGGTGTAACACAGGGTAATCTGTTGACCAACACAGTCGTAATCTTTCTCCAAACATGCTCTCTACTCTTGTACTCTTGGCCGTTGCTTATTTAAATTTATATTTATCAACTAACCAAGTCTTGGGACAAACCATGGAGGCAGGGTTAAGTTATAAGCCAAGGGTCATGCCTTGTTACTTGCTCTAGGTGTAACACAGGGTAATCCTGTTGACCAACACAGTCGTAATCTTTCTCCAAACATGCTCTCTACTCTTGTACTCTTGGCTGTTTATTACATTACGTTATATCTATCAACTTACCATGTATTTGGACAAACCATGGAGTCAGGGTTAAGTTATAAGCCAAGGTCATGCATTGTTACTTGCTCTAGGTGTAACACAGGGTGATCCAATCGACCAACACAGTCGTAACCTTTCTCCAAACATGATCTCTACTCTTTTACTCTTGGAAGTCGCTTATATTTAATTATATCTATCAAATAAACATGTATTTGGACGAACCATGGAGGCAGGGTTAAGTTATAAGCCAGGGCCATGCCTTGTTACTTGCTCTAGGTGTAACACAGGGTAATCTTGTCGACCAACACAATCTTAACCTTTCTCCAAACATGTTCTCTAATCTTGTACTCTTGGCTGTTGCTTATTTTAATTTATATTTATCAACTAACCAAGTCTTGGGACAAACCATGGAGGCAGGGTTTAAGTTTATAAGCCAAGGTCATGCCTTGTTACTTGCACTATGTGTAACACAGGGTGATCCAGTTGACCAACACAGTCGTAATCTTTCTCCAAACATGCTCTCTACTCTTGTTCTCTTGGCTGTTGCTTACATTACGTTATATCTATCAACTAACCAAGTCTTGGGACAAACCATGGAGGCAGGGTTATGTTTTAAGCCAAGGTCATGCCTTGTTACTTGCTATATGTGTAACACAGGGTGATCCAATCGACCAACACAGTCGTAACCTTTCTCCAAACATGATCTCTACTGTTGTACTCTTGGAATTTGCTTATATTGAATTATATCTATCAACTAACCAAGTCTTGGGACAAACCATGGAGGCAGGGTTAAGTTTTAAACCAAGGTCTTGCCTTGTTACTTGCTCTAGGTGTAACATAGGGTAATCTTGTTGACCAACACAATCTTAACCTTTCTCCAAACATGTTCTCTAATCTTGTACTCTTGGCTGTTGCATATTTTAATTATATCTATCAAATTACCATGTATTTGGACAAACCATGGAGGCAGGGTTAAGTTATAAGCCAAGGTCATGCCTTGTTACTTGCGCTAGGTGTAACACAGGGTAATACTGTTGACCAACACAGTCGTAATCTTTCTCCAAACATGCTCTCTACTCTTGTACTCTTGGCTGTTTATTACATTAGGTTATATCTATCAACTTACCATGTATTTGGACAAACCATGGAGTCAGGGTTAAGTTATAAGCCAAGGTCATGCATTGTTACTTGCTCTAGGTGTAACACAGGGTGATCCAATCGACCAACATAGTCGTAACCTTTCTCCAAACATGATCTCTACTCTTTCACTCTTGGAAGTCGCTTATATTTAATTATATCTATCAAATAAACATGTATTTGGACGAACCATGGAGGCAGGGTTAAGTTATAAGCCAGGGCCATGCCTTGTTACTTGCTCTAGGTGTAACACAGGGTAATCTTGTCGACCAACACAATCTTAACCTTTCTCCAAACATGTTCTCTAATCTTGTACTCTTGGCTGTTGCTTATTTTAATTTATATTTATCAACTAACCCAAGTCTTGGACAACCATGGAGGCAGGGTTAAGTTATAAGCCAAGGTCATGCCTTGTTACTTGCACTATGTGTAACACAGGGTGATCCAGTTGACCAACACAGTCGTAATCTTTCTCCAAACATGCTCTCTACTCTTGTTCTCTTGGCTGTTGCTTACATTACGTTATATCTATCAACTAACCAAGTCTTGGGACAAACCATGGAGCAGGGTTATGTTTTAAGCCAAGGTCATGCTTGTTACTTGCTATATGTGTAAACACAGGGTGATCCAATCGACCAACACAGTCGTTAACGCTTTCTCCAAACTGATCTCTACTGTTGTACTCTTGAATTTGCTTATATTGAATTATATCTATCAACTAACCAAGTCTTGGCGGACAAACCATGGAGGCAGGGTTAAGTTTTAAACCAAGGTCTTGCCTTGTTACTTGCCTCTAGGTGTAACATAGGGGTAATCTTGTTGACCAAACACAATCTTAACCTTTCTCCAAACATGTTCTCTAATCTTGTACTCTTGGCTGTTGCATATTTTAATTATATCTATCAAATTACCATGTAGTTGGACAAACCATGGAGGCAGGGTTAAGTTATAAGCCAGGTCATGCCTTGTTACTTGCGCTAGGTGTAACACAGGGTAATACTGTTGACCAACACAGTCGTAAATCTTTCTCCAAACATGCTCTCTACTCTTGTACTCTGGCTGTTTATTACATTAGGTTATATCTATCAACTACCATGTATTTGGACAAACCATGGAGTCAGGGTTAAAGTTATAAGCCAAGGTCATGCCATTGTTCACTTGCTCTAGGTGTAACAAACAGGGTGATCCAATCGACCAACATAGTCGTAACCTTTCTCCAAACATGATCTCTACTCTTTCACTCTTGGAAGTCGCTTATATTTAATATATCTATCAAATAAAACATGTATTTGGACGAACATGGAGGCAGGGTTAAGTTATAAGCCCAGGGCCATGCCTTGGTTACTTGCTCTAGGTGTAACACAGGGTAATCTTGTCGACCAACACAATCTTAACCTTTTCTCCAAACATGTTCTCTAATCTTGTACTCTTGGCTGTTGCCTTATTTTATTTATATTTATCAACTTACCAAGTATTTTGGGAACCATGGAGGCAGGGTTAAGTTATAAGCCAAGGTCATGCCTTGTTACTTGCCAACTATGTGTAACACAGGGTGATCCAGTTGACCAACACAGTCGTAATCTTTCTCCAAACATGCTCTCTACTCTTGTTCTCTTGGCTGTTTGCTTACATTAAGGTTATATCTATCAACTAACCAAGTCTTGGGACAGAACCATGGGAGGTTTATGTTTTAAGCCAAGGTCATGCTCTTGTTACTTGCTATATGTGTAACACAGGGTGATCCAATCGACCAACACGACAGTCGTAACCTTTCTCCAAACATGATCTCTACTGTTGTACTCTTGGAATTTGCTTATATTGAATTATATATTATCAAACTACCAAGTATTGGGACAAACATGCATGGAGGCAGGGTTAAGTTTTAAACCCAAGTCATGCCTTGTTACTTGCTCTAGGTGTAACATAGGTAATCTTGTTGACCAACACAATCTTAACTTTTCTTTTCTCCAAACATGTTCTCTATCTTGTACTCTTGGCTGTTGACATATTTTAAATCTATATCTATAAATTACCATGTATTTTGGACAACCATGGAGGCAGGTTAAGTTATAAGACAAGGTCATGCTTGTTACTTGCTCTATGTGTAACACAGGTGATACTGGTCGTTGACTCAACACAGTCGTAATCTTTTCTCCAAACATGCTCTGATATTCTTGTAGACTCTTGGCTGTTGCTTATAAATTTATATTTATCAACAAACCAAGTTTGGGACAAACCATGGAGGCAGTGGTTAAGTTTTATAAGCCAAGTCATGCCTTTTTACTTGCTCTAGGTGTAACACACGGTAATCCTGTTGACCAACACAGTCGTAATCTTTCTCCAAACTATACCTCCCAGATCTCTAACTGCTATGTACAACATGAATTATATCTATCAAACAACCTTGGACAAAACCATGGAGGAGGTAAGTTATTACTCTTGTACTCTTGGATCCTGTTGACCAACACAGTATTACATTAGGTTATATCTATCAACTTACCATGTATTTGGACGAACCATGGAGTCGGGTTAAGTTATAAGCCAATGGCTCATGCATTGTATTGTCTAGGTGTACAAGGTGATCCAATCGACCAACATAGTCGTAACTTTCTCCAAACATGATCTCTACTCTTTCACTCTTGGAAGTCGGCTTATATTTAATTATATCTATCAAATAAACATTATTTGGACGAACCATGGAGGCAGGGTTAAGTTATAAGCAGGGCATGCTTGTTACTTGCTCTAGGTGTAAAAACACAGGGTAATCTTGTCGACCAACACTTAAAAAATCTTAACCTTTCCCTCCCAAACATGTTCTCTAATCTTGTACTCTTGGCTGTTGCTTATTTTAATTTATATTTATCAACTAAAGTTCTTGGGACAAACCATGGAGGCAGGGTTAAGTTATAAGCCAAGGTCATGCTTGTTACTTGCTACTATGTGTAAACAGGGTGATCCAGCTTGACCAACACAAGTCGTAATATTTCTCCAAACATGCTCTCTACTCTTGTTTCTCTTGGCTTGTTGTTACATTACGTATATCTATCAACTAACCAAGTCTTGGACAACCATGGAGGCAGGGTTATGTTTTAAGCCAAGGTCATGCCTTGTTACTTGCTATAAATGTGTTTAACACAGGGTTGGATGCCATTTCGACCACAGTCGTAATCTTTCTCCAAACATGATCTCTACTGTTGTACTCTTGGGTGATTGCTTATTATTGAATATATCTATCAACTAACCAAGTCTTGGACGAAAACCATGGAGGCAGGGTTAAGTTTAAACCAAGGTCACTGCCTTGATTACTTGCTCTACGGTGTAACTAGGGTAATCTTGTGACAACACCAATCTTAACCTTTCTCCAAACCACTGTTCTTAAATCTAGTACATTCTGGCTGTTGCGGAGATTTAACCTTATCATCAACAAATCACCAGTATTAGACAAAACCTGGGGGCAAGGGTTAGTTACTAAGAGATCAGCACCTTGTTACGATATAGCTAGGGGTTTGTAACACAGATCCGGTAATTTACTGTTGACCAACATAGTCGAACTCTTCTCCAAACATGCTCTTACTCTAAGTACTCTTGGTCTGTTATCATAACATATCCACGAGTTATAATCTATCAACTCTTACCACCCCCCACCCCCCCCCCCCCACCACCCCTCTTAATAAGTACTTGGACCAAACCATGGAGTGCCAAGCGCCCGCCAGGGTTAAGTTTAAATAGCCGAAGGTCCCCAATCATCTGTTACTTGCTCTAGGGTGAATATGTGGTTGATTTCCAAGCCCTCGACACAACATAGCTGTCGTACCTTTCGTCCAACACATGATCTTACTCTTTCCACTCTTGGGAGTCGTCTTCATATTTAAATTATATCGTACTGTAATTAAGCATGTATTTGACGAACCATCTCTCCCGAGGCAGGGTTCCAGAAAAAGTTATAAGCCCAGTCCAAGGCCATGCCTTGTTACTTGCTCTAGGTGTAACACAAGCCTACCCAGGTAATCTGTGTCGACCACACACAATCTTAACCTTTCTCCAAACATGAACTCAGATCTAATACTTGTACTATTGGCTGATTGCTATTCTTAATTTATATCTTTATCAACTAACCAAGTCTTGGACAAACCATGGGAGGCAGGGTTAAGTTATAAGCTCAAGGTCATGCCTTGTTACTTGCACTATGTGTAACACAGCGGTGATCCAGTGGACCAACACAGTCGTAATTCTTTCTCCAAACATGCTCTCTACTCTTGTTCTCTGGCTGTTGCTTACATTACGTTATATCTATCAACTAACCAAGGTCTTGGACAAAAACCATGGAAAGCAGGGTTTATGCGTTTTAATGCCCAAGGCTACATGTTATTGCCTTTCGGTTACATTGCGTAGTATGTGTATACACAGGGTGATCCAAAGTCGACGAGACACAGTACGTAACTATCATCCAAACTGGTATCTGTTCTACCTGTTTACGTTTGGATTTGCTTTATTGAATTTATATTGAAATCAACTAACCAGTCTTGGACAAACCATGGAGGCTAGTGGTTTAAGTTATAATAACCAAGTCAATAGCCTGTACCCGTTGCTCTAGGTCCGTAACATAGCGGTACATCTCATGTTGACCAAACACCAATCTTACCAACGCTCTCTCCAGAAGGTATTTCATCAGATCTCGTCACTCTTTATTGCCTCTATTATTAATTTATATCACTATCAAATTAAACCATGTACCCTTTGGGACAAAACCGATGGACCCGGGCAGAGGAGTTAACGTTAAATGGAAGACCAAGTACTGCACTTGTTACATGCCTACTATGCCCTGCTAACCACAAGGAGTGGATCACTGATTGACCAACGACACAGTCGTAAATCTGTTCTGTCCAACCATCGCCTCTACTATCCTGTGTGTACTACTTGGAAGTCGCTTATATTATCATATCTATCACACTAAACCAAGATTGGCACGAACCATGGAGGCAGGGTGAGTATATAAGCCAGGCCATGCCTTTTCCTTGCTCTAGTGAACATAGGGTAATCTTGTCGACAACACAATCTTAACCTTTCTCCAAAACATGTTTCTCATAATCTTTGTACTCTTGGCCTGTTGCTTATTTTAATTTTATATATATCAAGCTAACCAAGTATTGGACAAACCATGGAGGCAGGTTTAAGTTATAACCAAGGTCAGCCTTGTTTCTTGTTCTAGGTGTAACCAGTGATCCTGTGACCAACAGTCGTAATCTTTCTCCAAACATTGCTCTCTACTCTTGTTACTCTTGGCCGGGATGCTACCATTATGTTACATCTACAACTAAACAAGTCTTCGGATAAACCATGGAGGCAGGGTTAAAGTTTTAAGCAAGGTCATGCCTTGTTACTTGCTAGCCGTGAACCACAGGGTAATCTTGTCGCACCAAACACAAATCAACCTTGTCCCAAAACATGTCTTCTATAATCTGTGTACCTTGCTGTTTCTATTTTAATTTTTATATCTATCAACTAAACCAAGTGCTTGTGACAAACTATGAGCAGGGTTAAGTTTTAAAGCCAAGGTCACTAGGCCTCGTTACTTGCTATATGTGTAACACCATGTGGATCAATTCGACCAACACAAGCGTGACCTTTCCTCCAAACATGATCTTGCTACTGTTGTACTCTTGGAAGTTGCTTATATTGAATTAATCTATCAAATAACCAGATGTGGACGAAACCATGAGCAGGGTTAAAGTTATAAGTCCAAGGTCATGCCTTGTTACTTGCTCTAGGTGTCAAACACAGGCGTAATCCTGTTGACCCGAACACAGTCCGGAAATCTCTTCTCCAACATGCCTCTCTACTCTTGTACTCTTGGCTGTTGCTTTACCCATTATGTTATACTATCAACTACCATGTAATTTTGAAGACCCATGGAGTGCAGGGCTTAAGTTACAAGCAAAGGCATGCATTGTTACTTGCTCTAGGTGTAACACAAGGTATCCAATCGACCAACACAGTCGTAACCTTTCTCCAA
>JAJSRW010000817.1:0-22964 GCA_022414725.1 Microglena sp. YARC | reverse complement strand
GAGAGTGGGTGAGAGTTATAACTGGGTTACAGTTAATTAATAGTTTCTGCAGGCCATAAGGCTTTAACACCCATATAAAAAAGAGTTTGGAGTTAACTATAAATCCGGGCCCTTTTAGGGGGTAAAATAATTGTAAGTCTTTTAACAAATAATAGATAGACGACTTAAAATTAATATACCACCTTCTAGTAGGACGATAATTATTGCGATGATATTACTATTACGCTAATAAAAAGGTTAAGTAGTTCTTTAGCTATACAAGCAAGTGACTCTAAGGGGAAGGACTGCAAAAAAATTTTCTCTTAATTCTTCTGGCTAATATTTTCTAAAAAAAAATATTTTCTAAGGGGGGCATTAACAAGTTGCGCGCCCTATAGGGGAAGGATAGAGCTAAAAATAACCTATAGATTTAACTATTTTTATTACCCCCAGAATGCATACGGGCACTTTTTTTTTTTTTTTTTTTTTTTATTTTTTTTTTTTTTTTTATTTTATTTTTTTTTTTTTTAATAGCTAAGCTATAATGGCTTTATGTTCTGGTTTGCCCATAGTTTTTATTGGACAACCAAAGGAAATGTCTTTTAATTGCTAAAGCATTAATGTCTTTATGCCATAAAACAACTGAATCTGATTTTAGCTCCAGCTTAAGCTGTTAATTTTACATCACGGGGTCAGCTTATTTTAGGGGTCCTTTAAAAAAGGAGGGGGCATAGCTTTAGCTCATAAAGCTGTCTTGAACCCATAATGGGGGGGGGTTAATATAAAATTAAGTTATTAGTCTTTTATACTTATATCTTTAAGGTAATAGCTTTTATGGGCTTGCACATATCCATTAACCATAAAGTTTTTTTTAGAAAATATTGTTTCTCTGCTTTATATAAAACTATTCAAACCCTCTTATTTTAATTAGGGGGGGGGTATAAAGGGTTTATTATTTAAGCAAGTTATCCAGTTTTTTTTTAATCTAAATTTTGGAACATCTACATACATGCAATAATTTAAATTATAGTTTAACTTAAGTAATAGCTTATAATTAAAACAAATGAAAGTTATATATATATAACTAGTTGTTATATGGGCATAGCTTTAGCTATAAAGCAATGTTTTTTGTTTTTAAGTGCTCTCTCCTAGGCCCCTTAAGGGCGCAACACATTTAGGGTCCTAAATAGAAAGGGAAATATGTCCGAAAAATGGGATCAACCCTAATGCCTAAGGGCAGAGGTGGGCCCTTTAGGGCATTAGGGGTGATCCATTTTTGTGACTCATATTTGCCCTAGGATTCAGGGTGGGCCTAACGCCCTTTAGGGTAACCTAAAGGCTAGGGGCCTTGAGAGTTGTTTGAAGGCATTGGCCCCTACTGTTAAAAGGAAAGTTCTACTTAAAAAAAAGGAAAGTTAGACTCACCAGGGAGCGACCTAAGACCAACCCAGAGAGCAACACCCCATGCATATTTTAAGGAGGACCAAAAGCACCTATTAAGGGGGGCAAAGCCCCTATAAAGTTCTAGAAAAGATAAGGTTATAAACTTTTAAAATATAGGCTTAAAGCCTATATTTTAAAATAGAGTCAATTCTAACAGAAAATAGAAATTTAACTTTTAATGGCTTACATGGGCAGAGTAAAGTCATAAGGACAATTTTTACCCCAGAAACTAAAGCTCATACAGCTATACAGCTATACAGGGGGTCTTAATTAATTATAGGCCCCATTTAAAATAAAAGTTTAAAAAGGGGGGTGCAACCATATTATTGTATAGTAAAGGTATCATCCCAGGGGGGTCAACCCCTTAAAATAAAAATAAAAGAGTCTAAGTGCTTCTCTCCTCACCCTTTATATCCCCCCCCTAATAAGAAAGGGGCAATGCCCTTTATTTAATCCCCCCCCTAATAAGAAAGGGGCAATGCCCTTTATATCCCCCTAATAAGAAAGGGGCCAATGCCTTTATATCCCCCCTAATAGAAAGGGGCCAATGCCTTTATATCCCCCTAATAAGAAAGGGGCCAATGCCTTTATATCCCCCCCTAAATAAGAAGGGGGGGGGGTCAGTATGGGCAGGGTTCAGCCCTTGGGGCAATAGCCCCTTGTCTTCACCCCTCTGGGGTGAGGGGGGGTACTAATGGGGTCCCTACGGGGAACAAAGGGCCCTATGCCCTAACCCTTAATACCCCTAATAAGAAGGCCTAAAAGAAAGGCCCACTCGCCTTACCGCTTTCCCTTTCCCTTCCCTTTGGGGGGTTACCTAATCTAAAGGGGATTAGGGGTTACCCTAATCTAAAGGGGTTTAGGGGTTACCCTAATCTAAAAAGGGTTAGGGGCCTTAGGTGGGGTTGGTATGGGGTTAGGGCATTGCCCTTTACCCCAGGGGGGGTTAGGCATTGGCCCTTTACCCCAGGGCGGTTAGGGCATTGGCCCCTTTACCCAGGGGGGGTTTAGGGCATTGGCCCCTTTACGCCAGGGGGGGTTTAGGGCATTGGCCCTTTACCAGGGGGTTAGGGCCATTGGCCCTTTAACCCAAGGGGGGTTTAGGGCATTCGGCCCTTACCCCAGGGGGGGTTAGGGGCAATTGGCCTTTACCCCAGGGGGGGTTAGGGCATTGGCCCCTTTACCCCAGGGGGGGTTACGGGCAATTGGCCCTTTACCAGGGGGGGGTGGGGTTTAGGGGCACCACCCCCGGAAGTTAAGAACCCCCTCTATGAATGAAATAAGGGACCACCCCTAATTGCCTTCTAGATTCAGGCGCAAAGAACCCTTTAGGGCAGGGGGGTACCCTTATTTAAAAAGCGGGGCTTAAATAGGGTGGTCCATTTAAATTTAAAAGAGAGTTTTAGTTTAAGGATCCCCCTTTAAAATTTTAGAAATTAGGGGCAAAAAAAATTATAAATAAGGGGCAAAGAGGGGGCAAAGCCCACCATAGCCCTTTTTAAAAAGTAAAAATAAGGGTGCTTCCCAGGGGGTACCTAAGGTTGGCTTTATAGGGGAATAATTTATTTATGTCCCACCCCAATACGCTTTAAAGCTAATGGGGGGAAAACTTGTGGGCCTCTATCTTGTCGTTCACAACTAAACGAGGCCACCTTATTAATACTTTATGGTCTTAAAGACGCAGAAACCAAAGTTTTTGGCCCCCATAGCTTTTAAAGGCTATTGGGTGGACATAATAATTTTTCCCCCTATAAAAGCCCCTAGGTACCCTGGGGAAAGCGACCTTATTTATTTTAAAAGGGCATGGGGGGGCTTTGCCCTCTGCCCTTATTTTTTTTTGCCTAGCATTTTAAATTAAAAGGGGGATCCCTAAACTAAACACTCCTCTTTAATTTAAATTGGGGCCACCCTTATTTAACCCGTTTTAAATAAGGTAGCCCCCTGCCCCTAAAGGGTTCTGCCTGATCTAGGGCATTAGGGGTGGTCCTATTCCTTACATAGAGGGGGTTCTTAAACTCGGGGGGTGGTCCCCTAACCCCCTGGGGTAAGGGGCAATGCCTAACCCCCTGGGGTAAAGGGCCAATGCCCTAACCCCCTGGGGTGAAAGGGGCCAATGCCTAACCTGGGGTAAAGGGGCCAATGCCCTAACCCCCTGAGGGTAAAGGGGGCCAATGCCCAACCCCTGGGGTAAAGGGCAATGCCCTAACCCCCCTGGGGTAGGGGCAATGCCCTAACCCCCCTGGGGTAAAGGGCGCCAATGCCCTAACCCCCTGGGGTAAAGTGGGCCAATGCCCTAACCCCTGGGTAAAGGGGCCAATGCCTAGCCCATACCAACCCAACTAAGGCCCTAACCTTTTAGATTAGGGTAACCCTAACCCCTTTAGATTAGGGTAACCCTAAGCCCCTTTAGATTAGGGTAACCCCAAAGGGGAAAGGGAAAGGGGAAAGGGGTAAGGGCGAGTGGGCCTCTTTAAGGGCTTTTTTTTATTAGGGGGTATTAAGGGGTTAGGGCATAGCCCTTTGTCCCCGTAGGGACGCCCATACTACCCCCCTACCAGAGGGGTGGAAGACAAGGGGCTATGCCCAAGGGCTGAACCTGCCATACTCCCCCCCCTTCTTATTGAGGGGGGGGGGATATAAGGGCATTGGCCCCTTTTCTTAAAAAAAAAAATTTAAAAGGGGGGGGGGGGATATAAAGGGCATTGGCCCTTTCTTATTAGGGGGGGGTAATAAAGGGCATTGGGCCCCTTTTTATTAGGGGGGGGGATACTAAAGGCATTGCCCTTCTTATTAGGGGGGGGATATTAAGGGCATTGCCCCTTTCTTATTAGGGGGGGGGATATAAACGGGGTGAGGAGAGAGCACTTTAGACTCTTTTATTTTAATTTTAAGGGGTTGACCCCCTGGGGATGGATACTTTAATATCACAATTAATAGGGTGCACCCTTTTTAACTTTTTATTAAAGGGGCCTATAATTAATTAAGCAGCCCCCTGTACTAGCTGTTATAGGCTGTATACGCTTTAGTTCTGGGGCTAAAATTGTCTATGGACTTTACTCATGCCCCTGAAAGGCATTAAAAGTTAAATTTCTATTTTCTTAGAGTATTGACTCTAGTTTTTAAGATATAGCTTTTAAGCCTATATTCTTAAAAGTTTATAACCTTATTTTTCTAGAACTTTATAGGGCTTTGGCCCCCTTAAATAGGGGCTTTGCTCCTCTTAAATATGCATGCGGGTGTTGCTCTCTGGGTTGGTCTTAGGTCGCTCCTGGGAGGTCCTAACTTTCCCTTTTTTAAGTAGAAATTTTCCCTTTTAAAAGTAGGGGCCAATGCCTTCAAAACACTCTCCAAAGGCCTAGCCCTTTAGGGTTACCCTAAAGGGGTTAGGCCGAGCTTGAATCCTAGGGGCAAATATGGTCACAAAAATGCGGATCACCACTAATGCCCTAAAGGGGCCCACTCTGCCTTTAGGGCAGTTAGGGGTGGTCCATTTTTGTGACATATTTCCCTTTTATTTAGGACCCTAAGGGTTCGGCCCTAAGGGGCCTAGGAAGAGCACTAAACAAAAACCATTGGCTTTTATAAGCTAAAGCTATGCCCATATAACAACTTAGTAATATTAATATAACTTTTCTTTTGTTTTAATATGAAGTATACTCAGTTACTATATTTAAATTTGCATGTATGTAGACTCGTCCAAAATTTAGATATAAAAAACTGGAATAACTCTTAAAATAATAACTTTATTAACCCCCCCACCTAATAAAAATAAGGGAGGGGTTGAATAGTTTTTTATATAAGCAGAGAACATATTTCTAAACAAAACTTTATGTTTAACTTGGATATGTTGCTAAGCCCATAAAAGCTATACCTTAAAGGTACTAGTATAAAAGACTCATAAGCTTAATTTTATATTAACCCCCCTATTTATGGGGTTTCAAGCCAGCTTTATAGCTAAAGCTATGCCCCCTCCTTTTTAAAAGACCCTAAAATAAGTGACCTGATTAAAATTAACAGCTAAAGTGAGCTAAAATCGATTCATGTTTTTATGGGCATAAGAATTAAATAGCTTTAGCTATTAAAAGACTATTGCTTTGGGTTTGTCAAATAAAACTATGGGCAACCCAAACATAAACATTTATAGCTTTAGCCTATAATGGCCGTATGCATTCTGGGGTAATATAAATATTAAAATCTATAGGTTTATTTATAGCTATAGTCCTCTATAAGGGGGGCGTACTTGTTATGCCCCCTTAGAAAATATTTTTTTAGAAAATATAGCAGAAAATTTAAGAGAAAATTTTTTGCAGTCCTTCCCCTTAGAGTCACTTGCTTTATAGGCTAAAGCTTATAATAATAATAGCGGTAAATAAAATTCTCGCATATACGGTACGGTATATTAATTAACAGTATCAGATTAAACTTAATATATATTATAGTTAAACGCTTTATAGGTAAAGCTATGCTGCAGAACTATAATTTAACGTAACCCACCTAATGAAATAAAGGTGGAATCCGGGCCTCACTTATTTAATTAGGGGGGTTTTTGTTCCTGGGCCCTAGGAGGGGTTGATAAAGTTGAAAATCCCATTAACTTCCTTTAATTTTGGGTCTAAAAATAAACTTCAAAAACTCTATTCTTAGCTAAAGCATCTCAAAAATATGGTGGCCTTTATAAAGGCCCATATTTTTTAACCCCTTACCCCTTTATACCCCCCCTTTCTTATTAGGGGGGGGTGGTATGGGGTTTAGGCTAATAGCTAAATGGGCGACTCTTTTAATGTTTGGGACCCCGCTTTCAGGTAAGTCCAAGACTAAGTGCTCTGCTCTGCCAACCTTAGGGTAACCCTAAAGGGTAACCCCTAGGTAAACCCTAAAGGGCTGAAACTTTTGGCCCCCCCCTAGAGCTATTGCCGTAAGGCATTGGCTCCTAGCCTTTAGGCCGAGCCCTGTCTTCACCCCCTCAAACTATGCCTTAGGCATTTGGCCCCAGGGGTGAAGGGGGAAATAGGTCACAAACCCCTGGGATAGATTTTTGTGTAACACAAGTTGCTCTCTCCAAGGGCCCCTTAGGGCGAGCCTTTTAGGCCGAGCCCTTTTAGGGCCGAGCCTTTTAGGGCCGACCTTTAGGGCCGAGCCTTTTAGGGCCGCAGCCTTTTAGGGCCGACTTTTTAGGGCGAGCCCTTTAGGGTAAATATGGTTACACAAAAATCTATGATTTTTTGTGACCAAATATTTGAGAGAGTGTTTGATTTAGAGAGAGACTTATAAACATGCTCCTTTGGTAAGGGCGAAGCCTTAGGGCCCTATGGCTCCAGGACTGGCTGCAGATAATCCTAGGGTAAATCTGGTTACACAAAAATCTAATCCCAGGGTTTGTGATTGTGGACATAATTGTGAGACCAAGGCTTCTTGGAACCCACACCAGGGGGGTGGAAATATGGTCTCGCCAGAAAAAAAAGCTTTGCCATGCCCCTTCACCCCCCCTGGGGGTAAGGGTTTTTTAGATACCATCATTTAGGAGAGCACTTGGCGCAAACACTCTCTCCAAGGCCCCTAAAATAAAAAAGGGGCTATAAGCTTTTTAGCTATAAGAGAGCCTAAGGCCTTCACCCTTTTATACTCTCCACCTAAGGCCCCTCAGGGCCGAGTGGTCCCTTTAGGGCCCTTTCTTATTAGGGGGGGGTGTATGGTCCCTACGGGGACCAACCCTTTATATCCCCCCCCTTAATATAATAAGAAAAGGGGGGGTGGTATGGGGTCCTAACGGGGACAAGGGCGAATGGCCCCTTTAGGGTCAAATAGAAAGGGTAAAATATGGTCTCTAAAAACCCTTAAGGGTTTTTTAGACCATATTTGCCCCCTAAGGATTGGCCCTGAGGGCCTTGAGCCAATGCCTACGGGCCATAGCTCTTAGGCCAGGTTCACGCTTGACGCCTTTTATAAAATGGAGGGGTTACCTCCATTTAATAAAGGGTTGAGAGAGGTGTTTGGTGTTTAGAAATAAAGCCCCTTATTTTTTTTGCCCCATTTTAAAAGGGGGGTCCCCTTACCTCTTTCTAACACTATTTTTTAGAGTTATTAAAAAGACTGGATGCTAAAGGTCTCACATTTTTTTTTATTAGATTGCTTTATAGCTGAAAGCTATACCCTTAAATACATTTTTAGACCAAATTAAATGACATCATTTTTTAAATTTTATATATATATCTATGATGCTTTTTAATGGGTATAGAGTACCCAGCATTAACAAGTTAGCGCCGCCCTTAAATAAGGGAGCCATCAGACAATTGAAATTTTCCTTATCTAAGGGTGGCTTAACAAGTTAGCGCAACTTGTTAATAGGGGCTCCACCTCAAATATCCCTTTACCCAGTAGTTGTATAAATTTAATGGCATGCGTAGCATGTGACATTTTTAATTAAATTTGGTATATTTAGTGTTTTCTCAACCCCCCCCCCCTAATAACCCCCTGCCCCTTTGGGGTGACCTAAAGGGGTCGGCCCAAGGGGTTAAGGGGGGGGTGTTATACCTGGAAGGGGTTATTAATTATTAAGAACAATATACAAGGTTATAGCTTTAGATATAAAATATATTGCTTAGGCAAGCTATTTTTGCTACGCTAAAACCACCCCTTTATCTCTCCCCCCTCGCCCTTTAGGTTACCCTAAAGGGGCCAATTTGCCCATAGGGCATAGCCTTACCCCTTGGGGTTGCAGGTTTAGGGCTATGCCCGATTCAGGGCTGAACCTGCCCATACTACCCCCCCCTTCTTTATTAGGGGGCGGGGATATAAAGGGTTGGCCCTTTCTTATAGGGGGGTGGTCTGGGTTAAGGCCACACTCTTTAAAATTAGGGGCAACCTTAAGCTATAACGGGCAGGGGTGCCCCAGCGCAGGGCTCTCCCAGGAAATCTTTTTTCGAATAAGAGCAAAGTTAGCTTGCGAAATTAAAAATTAACTGAGAAACTATTTATTGGACTAAGCTGTTTCCAAATTTAGTCAAGGTCTAGCACAAGATCAACTACACGGTCGTATTTGTTTGGACTAGCGGTAGGGCATGCATTTCGAAAGTCAATGACGGTATGACAGAAGAAAATCTTCCAAAAAAAATTTTTTGCATCTCACTTTGGAACAATTATCTATTATTTTTTTATGGACACAGGGAATTTATTCCATGTAGCTTGGCAAGGTTAACTTTGAACAATGGATTACTGAACGCCAATCACGTTCGTCCAATTGGCCTCACGCAATTTGGGATCCACACTTTGGTCAACCAGCTGTTGAAGCGTTTTACAAGAGGTGGAGCTTAGGTCCAGTAATGATTGCACATCAAGGTGTTTACCAAATGGCTGCGTATACTTTGCTATGAGAACAAACCAAGATCTTTATTTACTGGATTTGTTTCTCTAGGTTTAGTTTCAAGCTCTTTTCTTATTTGCTGGTTGGCTTCACTTACAACCAAATCTCCACCATCATTATGTTGGTTTAAAAAGATCGGCTGATCTCGTTTAAACAACCACTTATCTGGTCTTTTTGGCGTAAGCTTCATTGCTTGGACAGTCATTTCAGTACAGTGTAGCATCCCAAATCACGTGGTGAAACACGTTTCGCTTGGAATAACCTTCTTTTCTGTATTACTCTCACCTGTAACCGGGATTAACTCCATTCTTTTACTGAACCTATAACTGGCTAGTCGCTTATGCTCAAAACCCAGATACTGGAATCATATTCCCTCTCACTTCTGAAGGTTCAGGAACAGCTATTTTAACTTTCTTAGGTGGTTTCCACCCTCAAACTCAAAGTTTATGGTTTATCTGAATATGGCTCACCACCATTTAGCTATTGCCTGTTTGTCTTTATTGTAGCAGGTCACATGTACCGTACAAACTTTGGTATTGGTCACAGATTAAAAGCAATTCTTGAGGCTCACACTCCTCTGCTGGTGGACTTGGTTCTGGACACTCTGGGTTATATGACACAGTTACAACTCTTTACACTTCCAATTAGGTCTAGCATTAGCATCTGTTGGTACAAATTACTCATTAGTTGCACAACACATTTACTCATTAAGCCCATATGCATTCCTTTCAAGTGATTTCACAGCTCAAGCAGCACTTTATACTCACCACCAATATATTGCTGGTTTTATTATGTGTGGTGTCTCCTTGCCCACGGAGCAATCTTTTATTCGTGATTATGATCCAGTTCAAAATAAAGGAAATGTTTTAGCTAGAATGCTTGATCACAAAGAAGCAATTATTTCTCACTTAAGTTGGGTTTCATTATTCTTAGGTTTCCACACATTAGGTATTTACGTTCACAACGACGTTATGCAAGCGTTTGGGACTCCTGAAAAACAAATCTTAATTGAGCCTGTTTTTGCTCAATGGATTCAAGCTTCACACGGTAAAACCTTTATATGGATTTGACTTCTACCTTTCTTCATCTGATAGTATTGCTTATTCAGCAAGTCAAAGGTCTATGGCTTCCTGGTTGGTTAGAACGCTATTAAACAGTAACCAAAACTCATTATTTCTAACAATTGGGGCCTGGTGACTTCTTAGTTCACCACGCTATTGCTTTAGGACTTCACACAACAACTTTAATCCTTGTAAAAGGAGCTTTAGACGCTCGTGGTTCTAAATTAATGCCAGATAAAAAAGATTTTGGTTACAGTTTCCCTTGTGACGGTCCAGGTCGTGGTGGTACTTGTGATATTTCAGCTTATGATGCATTCTATTTTAGCTGTTTTCTGGATGTTAAATACAATCGGGTGGGTTACTTTCTACTGGCACTGGAAACATTTAACTCTATGGCAAGGTAACGTTTCTCAATTTGATGAATCGTCAACTTACCTAATGGGTTGGTTACGTGACTATTTATGGTTAAATTCATCTCAATTTAATTAACGGTTATAACCATTCGGTATGAACAGTTTATCTGTTTTCGCATGGATTTTCTTATTTGGTCACTTAATTTATGCTACTGGATTTATGTTCTTAATTTCATGGCGTGGTTACTGGCAAGAATTAATTGAAACTTTAGTTTGGGCTCACGAAAAAAACTCCACTTGCTAACTTAGTTTACTGGAAAGATAAACCAGTTGCTTTATCGATCGTACAAGCTCGTCTTGTAGGTTTAGCACACTTTAGTGTAGGTTATATCTTTACTTACGCTGCATTTGTTCTGGCTTCAACATCAGGTAGATTCGGTTAAAATATTAGAGTTTTATTTATGCCTTTTTGGCCTCTACAACTTTGTTAAAAAAATTAATAGCTGTATGGGCTAAGGGGGGCGCTAACTTGTTAATGCCCCTCTTGCCCATATACCTTTTTTTTATAAAGTATATTAATTAACTAAAGCGTACCCCCTGCCCCTATTTATGGGGCAGGGGGGTACGCTTTAGTTAATTAATATACTTTCTAAAATTGCTTAGGGGTTGCTTGATCTCTCACCCCTTAAATGGGCCCCCTTGCCCAGGCAACTCTTTTAAGGGTTAAGATACTTTTTGATAGCTATACCCTTAAAGCACCCCCCAATGCCCTTACTTTTTTTTCTGGGCCAGTTTTCTGTCCTTCTCCTTCCCCTTCACCCCTTTATATCCCCCCCTCAGCCCTTTATAAATGGAGGGTTTACCCTCCATTTATAAAGGGGTTAGGGCTATGCCCCCGATTCAGGGCTGAACCCTGCCCATACTACCCCCCCCTAATAAGAAGGGCCCTAAAGGGGCCCACTCGGCCTAACCCTCGGATTCACCCCTAACCCCTTTAGGGTAACCCCAAAGGGGAAGGGGGTAAGGGCTGAACCCTGCCCATACTACCCCCCCCCCTTCTTATTAGGGGGGGGGGATATAAAGGGCATTGGCCCTAACCCCTTTATAAATGGAGGGTAACCCTCCATTTATAAAGGGCTTTAGGGTAACCCTAAAGGGCTGAGGGGCCTTAGGGGGGATATAAAGGGCATTGGCCCTTTCTTATTAGGGGGTGGTATGGGGTGAAGACAGGGGGGCAAGGTTCTACCTGAACCTTATTTACCTTTTAAATAAGGGTGGTCTCTCCCAGAAAATGGCTCCAGAAATAGCTCCAGAAATGGCTCCAGAAATGGCTCCAGAAAAAACAGGGCCCCTTTGCGGGAGGGGCCCCGCGCTGGTTCTCTTGATAGGGTCCCGTAGAGGGGATCTTTTTCCGTAAGGGCATTGGCCCGCCTTAAAGTAAGGGTTTTTAAAGACCCAATTGATAGCTAAAGCTATCATCAAAAAGCCCTGAATAAGGTATACTAAATATAAACACAGGGCACCTAGTTAACTAAACACCAAACACTCTCCAAGGCCCCCTAGGGCCGAGCCCTTTAGGCGCAAATATGGTCTCTAAAAAGTGGGCCCCTTTAGGGCTATGCCCTAAAGGGCATTGGCAAAGCTTTTTTAGACCATATTTCCCCATACCACCCCCTTTCTTATTAGGGGGGGGGGATATAAGGGGGCTCGGCCTAACCCCTTTAGGGTAACCCTAAAGGGTAACCCTAAAGGGTAACCCTAAAGGGCTAAGGGGCCTTGATTAGGAGAGAGCACTTGGCTCCAAGGCCCCCTTAATAAAAAAGGGGCCGAGCCCTAAGGCCCCTTAGGGCCGAACCCTTTAGGGTCTTAAATAGAAAGGGGCAAATATGGTCACAAACCCCTGGGATAGATTTTTGTGTAACCAGATTTACCCTAGGATTCTCCTGTCCTTCGGAGGGCTCGGCCCTAAGGGCTTTGTGGGCAGAGCCCACAAGACAGCCCTTGGTAACCCCTTTATAAAGGAAGGGTTACCCTCCCTTTATAAAGGGGTTACCAAGGGGCCAATGCCCTAACCACACACCAACCCCCCCTTTTTAGGGGGGGGTATTAAGGGGTGAATCCGAGGGTAAATATGGTTACACAAAAATCTATCCCAGGGGTTTGTGACCATATTTGAGAGAGCACTTAGTGCAAGGCAAATTCTAAATAGTATTTTGAAACAAATTGGAATTACAATTTTACAATATTTACATGAAACTTTGAATTCTGTCAAAAAAACTCCCCTACTTAAGATGATGGGTTGAATTACTTAAGATGATGGATTGAATAGGGCCTTCAATTTCGTAAGCCTGAAACCAAGCAGGGTCCTCCGAACCCTTTTACAATATTTATATAAAACCTTTTAAAATTCGTTTTCAACTCCCGCTTCTTGATAGGGATAAAACTCGTTTTCCACTCCCTTTTCAAGTCAAACTCCTTTTCAACTCCCTTTTCAAATTTCAAAGGGTGGTCCCAATTTAAAAAGTTTAAATTTACCAATTAAAGGGTGACCCCCGTTTAAATAAGAGTTTGGAGAGGGTAGTCCAATTTTTAAATTTAAGGGTGACCCCCGTTTAAATAAGAGTTTGGAGAGGGTAGTCCAATTTTTAAATTTAAGGGTGGCCCCTTTACCTTTAAAGGACCCATTTGAATGGACCCATTGAAAAAGAGGGTTATATGGGCATTGAAACACTCTCTCCAATGAAATAAGGGGGGCCCACCCCCCTCCATCTTAATTCCGGGGTGGCCCCCCCCTTATTTCATTGGAGAGAGTGTTTCAATGCCCTTATTAAAGAGCCTTCTCCTAAAATAAGGGTGAGTTAGCTAAAGCTAACAAAATAAGGGTGAGTGAGCTAAAGCTAACAAAATAAGGGTGAGTGAGCTAAAGCTAACAAAATAAGGGTGAGTTAGCTAAAGCTAACAAAATAAAGGTGAGTGAGCTAAAGCTAACAAAATAAGGGTGAGTGAGCTAAAGCTAACAAAATAAGGGTGAGTTAGCTAAAGCTAACAAAATAAGGGTGAGTTAGCTAAAGCTAACAAAATAAGGGTTGTCTTATGAAGACAAGATAGAGACCATAAATGCTCTTAAGCAATTCGTATGGGCAAAGCCCATAAGAATTATGCGTTAACAGCAACCTGCGGAGCTTCTCTAACCCCCCTGGGGTAAAGGGGACAGAAGCTAAATCACGCGGAAAGTTGTTTAATAAAAAAAATCATTCTTTTGTCTTATGGGCAAAGCCCATAAAGAATAAACACCCCATATTTAGGGTGATAGCTTTAGCTGTAAAGTTCTGTTGCTAAAGCTCTAAGTGCTCTCTCCCAATCAAGGCCCCTTAGGGCCGAGCCCCAAAGGGGAAATATGGTCTAAAAAAGTTTAGCTTTTTTTAGAGACCATATTGACCCTTACTTTAAGGCGGGCCAATGCCCTTATTTTTTTTTCGGGCAAGGTTCTACCTGACCCTTATTTAACCCCCCTTTCAAATAAGGCCCCTATGGGCCCCAATTTTTAAGGCGGGCCAATGCCCTTAAGGAAAAAGATCCCTTGCCTACCCTATCAAGAAGCGGGGCCCTTGGGCCCCTCCCTATCAAGAAGCGGGGCCCTTGGGCCCCTCCCTATCAAGAAGCGGGGCCCTTGGGCCCCTCCCTATCAAGAAGCGGGGCCCTTGGGCCCCTCCCTATCAAGAAGCGGGGCCCTTGGGCCCCTCCCTATCAAGAAGTGGGGCCCTTGGGCCCCTCCCTATCAAGAAGCGGGGCCCTTGGGCCCCTCCCTATCAAGAAGCGAGGCCCTTGGGCCCCTCCCTATCAAGAAGCGGGGCCCCTCCCTTGGAGCCATAGAGCCCGCCTTAAAAATTGGGGCCCATAGGGGCCTTATTTGAAAGGGGGGTTAAATAAGGGTTAGGTAGAACCTTGCCCGAAAAAAAAGGAAGGGCATTGGAAAGAGCACTTATAAAAACTCTCTGGGCCCCTTCCCTTGCGGAGGGGGCCCAGAGAGTTTTTCCTACAAAATAGCTATAGAGTTTCTCTATTTAGCTATAGAGTTATTAATTAAAAAGACATTTATAGCTAAAGCTATAAATGTCCTTAAAAAGCCTCTTTCATGGACAGCTTGACCCATTTTAAAAGCCCATTTAAATTTAATGGGTAAAGCCCTATAGCTGTCAAAAGAGGTAAGTCTAAAATGTCTTTTTGGTTGGTAAGAAGCCTACCAAAGCTTGTTTATGGGGGATTTGCCCCCCATACATACACGCGGAGCTAAATCAAGCGGAAAGTTGTAGCATAAAGAATCACCCTTATACTAATACTAAGTGCTCTCTCTCAACCCTTTATAAATGGAGGGTAACCCCTCCATTTATAAAGGGGTTAAGGGCTCCCAGAAGAACCCTGCCCTGGATTCTTCTGGGAGAGCTATGCCCTACCAAGGTGGGCATTGGCTCCTAGGCCCCTTAGGGCCGAGCCCCTGTCTTCACCCCATACCACCCCCCCTAATAAGAAAGGCCCTAAAGGGTTTGGCCCTTAGGGCCTTAGGGGGGATATAAAGGGGTTGTCCCCGTAGGGACCCCATACCACCCCCCCCCTAATAAGAAAGGGGCCAATGCCCTTTATATCCCCCCCTAAGGCCCCTCAGCCCTTTAGGGTTACCCTAAAGCCCTTTATAAATGGAGGGTTACCCTCCATTTATAAAGGGGTTAGGGCCAATGCCCTTTATATCCCCCCCCCTAATAAGAAGGGGGGGGGGTAGTATGGGCAGGGTTCAGCCCTTACCCCCTTCCCCTTTGGGGTTACCCTAAAGGGGTTAGGGGTGAATCCGAGGGTTAGGCCGAGTGGGCCCCTTTAGGGCCCTTCTTATTAGGGGGGGGTAGTATGGGCAGGGTTCAGCCCTGAATCGGGGCATAGCCCTAACCCCTTTATAAATGGAGGGTAACCCTCCATTTATAAAGGGCTGAGGGGGGATATAAAGGGGTTGTCCCCCAAACACTCTCTCAAAATATGGTCTAAAAAACCTTAAGGGCATAGCCCTTAAGGGTTTTTTAGACCATATTTAGAGAGAGTGTTTGCAAGTGTTCTCTCTAAATATGGTATCTAAAAAGTGGGCCCCTTTAGGGCTATGCCCTAAAGGCATTGGCAAAGCTTTTTTAGACCATATTTCCCCATACCACCCCCTTTCTTATTAGGGGGGGGGATATAAGGGGGCTCGGCCTAACCCCTTTATAAATGGAGGGTAACCCTCCATTTATAAAGGGCTAAGGGGCCTTGATTAGGAGAGAGCACTTGGTAGGGACCCCCCTAACCCCTTTAGGGTAACCCCAAAGCCCTTTATAAATGGAGGGTTACCCTCCATTTATAAAGGGTTAGGGCCAATGCCCATAGGGCAGGGTTCAGCCCTTACCCCCTTCCCCTTTGGGGTTACCCTAAAGGGGTTAGGGGTGAATCCGAGGGTGGGGTGAAGGGGAAATATGGTCTAAATTTTTGCGCGCTCCCCGGGGAGCGCGCAAAAATTTAGACCATATTTGAGGGAGTGTTTGGTGTTTAGGGATCCCTAAAAGGTAACCCTTACACATCACCTTTGCCGTAATTAACTAGATTTTTTTTATTTTCTATTTTAGAGTCAACAGATACTAAATAACCAGTTCCTGCTGGAATTAAATTCCCTAAAAGAATATTTTCTTTTAAACCACTTAAATAGTCTGTTTCACGATAAATAGCAGCTTTTGTTAATACTCGCGTTGTATGCTGGAAACTTGCTGCTGAAAGGAAACTTTTAACTTCTAAAGATGTTTTACTAATTCCTAAAATTAAAGGTTCATATTCTAATTCATATGGATATCGATTATAAACGGTTTCAATAAAAAATAAATCATCAACATCACCTGGAAGATAACCAGTACAACCGCCTTTTAAAATTCGAGCTTTTGATGTCATTTGTTTAACAATAACTTCAAGATGTTTATCAGCAATCGTAACACCCTGATCTCGATAAACTCTTTGAACACCCTCAATAAGAACTTGTTGGATTTTATGGACACTTTCACGAGCAGCATCATCATTATTAGTTAAATCTGCAATTTTATTTTTAAATAAAGCGTGTAATAAATTAGGTAAGCTATCTCGAAATAAACGACCTCGTTTTGTAGTTCTTGCTTCAAAAAATTGTTCAATCTTTGGAATCCCTTGAACAATATCTCCTGTTTTTAATTGAGAATAAGATAATGTAATAACAGGCGACTGGGGCGTAATAAACTCTGTATCATATTTATGTAAAATAGCATTGATCGAGATTTTAATACGTTGACCTCGTCTTAAAGTAACTTTATCTTTACTAAGATGAATAATTTGGCCAGTTTTCTAAAATTGTTAAATTATTTTGTAATTTATCACCGTATTTAAAAAATTCTCCTAACGATAAATTATTTCTGTGGCTAGGGAAAGGTAAAGCAACACGTACGTTATTTATTAAATATTTCGTATTTGTTTCTAAATTTCCAAATCGGGCCCACCCCTTTACCCCAGGGGGTTAGGGGTGACTTTAACATTTTTTTTGAAACCTTCTAAGGTACCCCCGCTTTTGATCCCCCTTTAAATGTCTTTGCCCCTCTTAGAGCCGTTTTTTTATATTTAATAATCACATTCTTTAAATGATAAAATGTTTTTGAAAGGGATTGCTTATATAATTCGTTAAAAAGATTTTCTCTATGGTATTTTGAAAGTCTCTTAGTTGTAAAATAGGTCGGTCGCATTAATTTTTTATTAGAAAATTGTTTTTGTGTCATTATAGATGGTTGTAAAAGAAGGTCTAGGTCATTATAATCTGATTGATTGTTTTCTATGGGCTCTGCCCCCAATGCCCTTACGGGTCGTATATTTTCAGAATTATTTTGATCTATAGAGTTTTTTTGTTTTAAAGAGACACTCATTAAATCCTCTTTTGTTAAAATTAAAGCACTATCTTGATCTTGTAAAAAACCTGAATCTGACAATTTTGGAGTATTGTCAGAGCTTGGAGTATTTTCATCCCACGGGCAAAGCCTATAACCCGACTCTTTATTACCCACTCTGTTTAAATTGGGGCTGGCCCTATTTGAAATGTGAAAAAACGGGGCTACTTTCAGGGTCCGCTAAACCTTTTGTAGAAATAACTTCACCTTGAAAAGCACTGTACGAAGAAGTTACTCCTAAAATATTTTTAGCAAAATTTGTATAACCTTTCCCGTTATTTTCTGGAAGAAAAGAGTTTAACGAACGCAACTGATTTTGACCCGATGTAAAAAATTGATTACGAGTTTCAATTTTTTTTGCGTTAGACTAAAATCAGTCAATTCATTAGTTTTATTTTTAACATCTAATTTACTTAGAACATTTAAGAAATTATTATCGAGCATAAATCTATTATCTAATTTTTGAATAAAATTATAAGAGAAATAAGGAGAATTAAAAATGATTGGAATTAAAGAAAAAATCTTATCAACCCCACTGGGGCCGCCCAGGGGGGCCCCAGAGTCCCCTTTCCCCTGGGGGTTATCAACCCCCCTGGGGTTAAGGGGTTTATAAAGGGGGTTAGAGCCATAAACCCCAGGCTTATGCTTAATAAGACACGGTTTATATTTAACCCCCCCCAATGCCCTTAAGCCCTTTATAAAGGAAGGGTTACCCTCCATTATAAAGGGGTTAGGCAGAGCCCTATCTAAAGAAGCGGGTGGGGGTGCTAAAGGCTCGGGAAAAAACACCTCCAGATTGACTGTCTTGAACCCCCGTAAGTAGGGGTAAGGTTGAGACCCTTTGGGTAATTGTTAATTTATTAATATAATTTTGTAAAAAATGAATTTAAATTTGTATTAATAGGGTATGTACTTTGGGTATACATCAATTTTTGAAAATTAAATTTTAAACGTAAATTCTTATAATTAAAAAAATAAAGATCTTTTTCAAAAACACCTCTTAATCCATTAGAGATTTGATATGAAAGAAATAATGAATGGATTTTAGGTTTCGATAAAGTATTGCACCCCTCTTTATGGGTGGCCCAACGCACTCATCTCCGTAAAGGGTTGAACCAGCTGTAATGTTTTGAATAAAATTACCGGTGGCCTTAACCCCAGGGGGTTAAGATAAGGTGGCTTATCAATTTTGTTTCTACCTATTCCTTCTAAGGGGGGCTAATAGCCTGCCCCCCCTTAGAATTACCTCTTAAAAAAGAAGAATAAAATTTAAAATTTGAGACAATTTTTAAATCAATATTTGGGAATTTTGAAATTGTTGCAATTTTTTTATTTAGTGATTTTGATTGATAGCTATTGGTCTTTAACTGATTTTGACCCTTGACCCACCCTTTAGATAGGGCTACATCTTTCTTCTTATGGGCATTTTTGCCCATAGTAAGGGCTTTGCCTTTGTATGGGGGGCTAATAGCCTGCCCCCATCCCCAACCTTAGAGTTCTGTTTATGGGGGGCTAATAGGCTATTAGAAACTAAATTTGCTCTTTGTTTTAAATTATACGAATTATAAGGTTTATTAAATAAAAATTTCTTATGCATTAATAAATGTAATTTTTTAAATTTATAAGAAAAATTCTTTAAAGAACTACTAGGTATTTTGAAAAGCTCACTGTCGAAAAAAAGATTACTTATATTAATTTGTAATTTAGAATTAGCCGTTTTTTTGTTTATTTTTAAATAAACTTTTGAGTTTGATTTTATAGACTAATTTTTTTAGTAAAGAAATTTGAGCACTTGTTAAGTTAAACCCCAGGCTGGTGTGAATATGGGCTTTGCCCAGGCTATTGCCAGAAGGTTTTCGGGTTAACCTAACGTTTGGTAACTTTATATTTTTGTTTATTTTTTTTCTCTTTGTTACTCCTGGGAACACCGGGGGTACCTTGAAAGCCCATACTGAATTTAAAGGAGAAAGTGTCCCACTAATTTCTTTTATATGATGTGACGAGTTATAAAGTTTCTTTTTATATTCTAATAAATTTGGTTTTTATATTCAGTCACTTTCCTAATTAAAAAAGCAGAGTTTTTGGGAGTGATTCTTTCAAAAAAGGACCCTGCGTAGGGTTTAAGCTATCTAAAAGAATAGAAGGTGTATATCTATGAGACTTGCGAATCCCGCCAAATTGATCTTTTGGGTCAAACATATTTTTAGGGTCAATGTCTTTGCCCCCCTTAATCACCCCCCTTGTACCCACTCCTCTAATAGCCTGGGGGGTAGCCCCGGGTGGCCCGTTGGTAGTAGATTTATTATTTGCAACCCATTTCCAATTTGAACTTTCTTTTAAAATCTACGCACCCTCTTTGTATCCCTGGGAACACCCCCTTTAAGGGTGGGGGTGTTCCAGGGCCGGGATCTTAGAATTTTTATTATACGGTAACCCCTTAATAGTTTCAACAAAACTATATTTATAATCAAATGTTTTTCTTATAGGAGCCTTAATTATAGGGTCATTAATACCCTCTTTTAATTGATTATGGGTTCTAACAGGGTCATCCCCATATCCATCTGGACAAGCACCAGGGACTCCACTGTATTTTAAGGCGGGCTCTCCTTTATTACGTAAAGCATAGGACCGTGATTAAAGTTTTTTAATAATTCGACATAACAAATATTATTGTCAAAAATTAAATTATCCGAAATGCTTTGACCTGGTAAAATATACTTTTGATTTATTTTTTGTAGGTAAGTTAAACCTTTTAAGGGCGGCTAATAGGCTATTAGAAGTGTTATTTTCAGCTTTAAAAAGGTTATAATTTTGACGGGCTACCCTTATGCCCGCAAAAGACTCCAATGGTGGCTCATTAGAAAAATAAATCCACCCAAATTTTATTTGAATAGAAGCCACCCCATCTGTTTTTTCTGACCCTTTTAAAATTGGGGGTGTTCCCTTTTTTTAAAGAAGGGTTAAGGGCTGTCTTGTGGGCTCTGCCCACAAAGCCCTTACCAAGAGCTTTATTTCTCTCTAAACTTTTTCTTTTAGCTATTAAAGGGGATTTAAAGTGTTGACAGATTGGTTTGTGGGCCCCGCTTTCCCAGGAAAAAGGGACCCCAAGACAGTGCTTTCCCAGGGCATAGCTAAAGCTATAGGGTCTGTAAGGGGATCGGAGTAAGGAGTGCTCCTTTTAATAACCTTTTTTTTAAAGAAATATTGTTTTCCTGGAATTTGTTTTTATATTTGACCAAGTTTTTTTTTTTCGTTTATGGGCAGAGCCCATAAAACCGGGCTATTTAAAGAGCCTCTAACCCCAGCTTTGAAAGAAGCCTCGCCCATTGGTCTATGACCCTTTACCCCATTTAAAATGTCTTTGCCAAACCCACTTAAACCTTTCAATGTTAAAGCCTCTGTACGATACGCAAAACCTGATGTTAAAGTTGGGTTTAAAACGTGAAAAATTATTTGTGAGAATTTATTTTTAGGATTATTAGCTAATTCTTTAAAAATAGATGGTTTTTGACTTTCACTATAAAAGTGTCTTGTGGGCTCTGCCCTCAACCCCGACCCCCCCTGGGGGTGTTCCCATGTAATTTCACTTAAAGAAGTGTCTTTAACCCAGCCCTTTATAAAGGAAGGGTTACCCTCCATTATAAAGGGGTTAGGGGTTGAGAGTGGCCCGGAAATTTTGCAAATTTTAATAATATCTTTTTTTGAACATAATAATTTCTTTTTAATTAAAATTTCTCCAGGATTTAATAAAATAGTGAATTTATTTTTTTTACCTTTTTTGGAATATGGAGCATCTATAGCCTTATCAATTATGTTCTGGTTGGGCTTTGCCCATAGGCTATTACCGCTAGTATCGGTATCGGTGGCCACATAATTACTATATATGGAATCTCTTGAAGCATAAATTTATAAGTATTAAGTAAGGGGGGCAGGCTATTAGCCCCCCTTAAAAGGATCCCTTTGTCCTTTTTATTGTTAATAAAAGGTTCACCTGGCCCTAAGGGGCCTTCCCAGGCTATTGGGGGCCCGACTTAAAGGCTGTTCTAAGGGGGGCAAAGCCCCCCTTAGAACCCCCATCAACAATTTGATTAACTGTAAGTGGTGGCCCCGAAAGTGGAGAGTTCGACTGACCGCCCCCAATGCCCTTAAGGTGGGGGTGTTCCCAGAATAAGTTGATATATATTTTTGTTTTTTGAATTCGAATTTAATAAATTTTGAAAGAATACTTCGTAAACTAATCCACCCTAAAGACGATTTTAAAATCTTATTAGAAGATATTAAATTTCTATTCTCGGGGCCACTATTACTATTAAAGAGTGCACCTTTTTTGGGGTTCTTTTTAAAACCCTTATTCTTATTAAAGGGGGCTCTATCTTTCTTCCCTTTAAGAATTGGCGAGGGCACTCTTTAAAGGGTGGCTCTGTTGTTTCAAAAGCCAGGCAAAGCTCTTACTATGGGCTTTGCCATAGTAAGCGCTTTGCCAGCCCCTAACCCCTTTAGGGAACCTAAAGGGCTTTTTAAAAGTGGCTCCCCAATGCCCTTATTTTAATGCGGGAAAAAATCTCTGGAAGATCCCGCCTTAAAAACACAGGGTTTTTATAGAGTTTAAAAGTTTTTGAAATAGATTTACTTTTTTGAAAGTTTGGGGAGATTTTCCAAATTTTTTTGCTTTTCATTTTAATACAAGATAAAACACAAAAATTAAAAATAGACATATTGGAACCTTTATTTGATCAGAAAACGTTTGATAAAATTGATTTTCTTAAAATCCACATATAGCGAATGGTTTTAGAAAAATATTTAAGGTTTAAAACCATTTTAGAGAATTTACGTGGTTTGCCCCTTTAATAGGGCCAAAATAAGTTAAAAAATAAAAAGTCGAGATAAATTAAGAATTTCCTCTTTATTATTATTCTGTACCCTGGCCACCTCCATTGTCTTACTGGGTTGAGTTTTTTTAAAGACATTTTCAAAACCCTGTATTTTAGTGGAAGGCTCCCCTAAGGCCCCTAAGCCTTTTAGGTACTCTAAAAGGGCTAGGCCAAACCCTTTAAGGTCCTTCTTTTATTACATAAGGCAGGACCCTTTTTCCCCCCCAAAAATAAGGGCATTGAAAATGGGTCTGGTATACCCCGGTAGGGTTCTTTTTTGTTTAATAAAAAAAGCCAACCCTTACCCCAGGGGGTAGGGTCAGTTTTCTTAGACTTGAGGCTTTTGCTGATAGAGTCCTAATTGAATTCATTAATTTTTTTTTATTATATTGTGGGCAAAGCCCCCTTAGAAGTCCGTTTTAGCCACCCCAGAAAGGTAATAGACTATTACAACTGGATTTTTTAATTGTTTAAATAAATAAATCAATAGTCTATCGCCACCTTTAATATCTGATTTGCATCTGGCCTTAGGTGGGGATGGGACATGGTTAGAGTGAGCTTTGTCGCTAAACTGTATGGTAGTTTTCTGGCTTTTAAACCTTATTTAGGGAAGACTCTATCTTATCTTCTTATGGGCAAGGTTGCCTTGTTATGGGGGTTTGGTAAGGCAATTAATCAAGGGGGTTAAACCCTGGTATTGGTTCGCTTTTTATTATTCAATAAGAGTAAATCTGAAAAAGACTTTTTTATAAAAGAATATGCAAAATTTGACAAAACCTTGTCGGTATTATTTGATACCAAAATGGATTTGTATTTTATTTAACCCCAGGGGGGTTGCTTGCTTGCCTGTTTAGACAGTAGTTTCTAATACCCCCCGTCCCCTTTTAAAGGGTTGAAAATAGTGGCCCGAGAAAGATCTCTCTCTG
>JAJSRW010001978.1:0-32753 GCA_022414725.1 Microglena sp. YARC | reverse complement strand
GTTTCAATAAACACCACTCCTTAAGTAGTTCAACTGTCACCCGGCAGTGCTGACCTTACGATGTGTCGAATTCTTCAATTTTTATCATCAATAATCCCACCCACCAACACCATTTTGCAGGCTCAACTAATGCCAACTGTTCATCTTGAGAGGCAGCCCTTTTGCATCACGAGTTGCCCTTCGGTCCAGGGCCAAGCAGCGGTCTGCTTTATCTTTTTTCTCTTCCGCCTTTGACACCTTCCTGCAACCACCGTACGAACACTACCCATAACTACACCTAAACCCAATCTCACCACCCCCACAACAAACCCCGTTTTGCAGGGCTCAACTAAATTGCCAACCTGTTCGTGTGAGGAGTCGACCTTCACATATCCAGGCGTGTTCGAACCCTGGGCCAAGCAACCACCTGCTTATGTCTCTCTCTAAGTCCTCGAACAAGCTCAACCTGCTGCAACTGAAGCCAACGTGATGAACACTGCCACAGCAGGTTGACTTTGAACTGGGTAAGTGGGTTAGCCTAAATAAGGGTGCGCGGTCGTTAATCCTACAGTGTTCTGCCACCAGCGTCGCCAAGCACCACCTGCGTTCGTCTTATCCCCTAAGCCCTGCTCTCAAAGGGGCAAGCTCCACATGCCTGCAATGAGCCAACAGCTGAACCTCGCCAGAGCCAGGCTTGACTTTGAACTGGGTAAGTGGGTTAGCCAATTAAGGCGTGAAATCCTCTCAGAACAGAGTAGCAGGGACATTGATTAATGTCCAATGTTTGGGTTAGCCATGTAGAAGCTGGTGCAGGTTAAATCTTCTAACTAGGTAGTGAGCGCCAAATTAAGGAATGAATGCAGGAGAGCATGTAAGCTGTTACTTGTTGGAGAAAAGTGACTCTTCCTGCCATGCGTTGGTAGGCAATTGTAGAAGCTGTGCATGTATAACTCGAACCTGGGTAATGGTCAGCCTAAATAAGACCTGTGAAACAGGCAGAGCATGAGTTGGAAAGGGACTCTTCCTGCCTGTCCATGGTTGTGCTGGTAGCCAGTAGAAGCTGGTGCAGGTTTTAACTCTGAAACTGCCGGGAAGTGGGTTAGCCTAAATTAAAGGCGTGAAAAACAGGCAGAGCGTTGATTGGAAAGGGACCTCTTCCTGTAAACAACTGTGTGGGTTAGCCAATTCAACCACCGCTTTGTCTTTTCTTCCCCTAAAGCCTGCAAAAGCAAGCTCCATCAGCTGCCAACGAACACCAACAGTGGACAGCAGCGGAAGTACTTTGGGCTGGGTAAGTGGGTTACGTGCCTAACTTATTATTGATTTATTTTGTATTAGTTGTGAAATGGGAAATTTCACCCCAGGAGATGGCGTTAGCCAGGGTTACACAGCAGAACAGGCAATTACCCACCCCAGGTTGGAAGGGACTTTTCAGTGATAGTTCGTTGTTGTGGTAGGCAGAAGGAGCTCTGCGTGCAGGTTAATGTATGATTAGGTGAGTTAGCCACGGTTACACCAGCAGGAACATTAGGAAGAGGAGGGATTTTTTGGCGCGGCCCCTCTTCAAGAGGCGGAGTAAAGACCCTCATGTGTTACCCAATTGTCCGTCCCGACCGAGAAACACAAAAAACTGAAGCCCTGACAGTCAGCTAACGGCGCCGAACTAACTCGCTTTTCCGCAGCTCCATCGTTGCCACCTTTCTTTTCCGTTGCCATCACAGCTCCGCCAATTTTCTGCTGTCGCCTTGCGACGCTGCATTAGGGTACTTTTCATGTTAGTTTTGTTGGGTAGGCGATGAAGGAGCTGGGCAGGTACATGTTGAAATTGGGTAGGGAGGGTAGCCACGGGTTACACAGCCAGGAACAGGAGTTGAGAGGGGGACTGTTATATCACCATCATTTGATATTTCCCCATCGGCCATGCCCCTTTTAAACCCTAAACCCCAAAACTCTTAGTGACCAACCAAGCCCAAACCCTTAACCCCTCTCTGCCCCTCCAGGTTCTGGGGAGTGCAGGTCTCAGTGTCTGTAAGATATCATCGTCATCAACAGAAGAGCATCAAGACTCTGCCCCAAGCTTCTGGTGTCTTTGAATCTTGAACATCAAACATCGAAACTCTTTTCAACAACTAAAAAACCTCCCTCGTCGGCTATGCCTCCCTAAAACCCTGAACCCTGATATCATATCGCCTCATTAGGTCGGCGAAAACCCTAGCCTCAAACCATTTTAAACCCTCTGCCCCCCCAGTTTCTGAGGAGGCAGGGCTCAGTGTCAATCGTATTAGACATCGGCATCAGCAATCAGCCATTTCCGTATGAACAAACAGCTTTTTTTAACCACAAACCGAACCCCCTCTGCCCCTCCAGGTTCTGAGAACAGGAGTGCCAGGCTCTCGTGTTCGAATATCTTCATTGGTTTCCGGCCCCCAGCAGCCTGTCTTACTGGGGGCAGCGACCGCATGGACGTGCCGGTGGTGCACCCACTGTGCGCGAGTCGAGACACCTCGAGCCTGAGTACCGCTACCAACCCTACCGGATGCAGTCTCTGCAATCAAACCAATACTCTACCTTTATCCTCCGCGCCTCCCACGACATGGCTGGGACTTCTGCGCACAGACCGAGTTTGCAAGAGACCAAAGGCTGGTGGGGGCCCCTACGGAGACAATCCCAGTTTACCCTGCCTTGTGTGCCATCCAGTAACCCTAATGGAGACTATCCCGCCCCTGGGACAATCCTCCCCGTCGATTTGAGCCTATAATCCACCTCCAACGGTACTTGCGACAAGCCCCTCACGCCCCCCCTCGTTAATATCCAATTCCCACCCCCCTCCCCCCCTCTACCTCCCTCCCCCCCTCCCTGCCGCCACCCCCCCCCCCACCCCCTCCGCCCCCACCCCCCCCGGGTCTTCTCCTTCTGCCAAACCCTCCCAGCCCCTTCCCCCCCCCTTCTCCGTTTCTTCAACCCTCCCAGCCTCCCCCCCTTCTCCTTTCTGTCAAAACTCTCCCAGCCCCCACTCCCCCCTTTCCGTTCTTCAATCTCCCCAGCCCCTCCCCCCCCCTGGACTTATCCCCCTCCCAGCCCTCGCCCCACTCTCCTTCTTCAACTTCCCAGCCCCCCCTTCCCGGCCCCCCCCTTCTCGCCTCTTCAACTCTCCCAGTGCCCCCCACCCCCCCCCGCCCTTTCTTATCCCGTGTTCTTCAACTCTCCCCCACCCTCCCCCCCTGTCTTCATTGAAATTATCCCTCCCAGCCCCCTCCCCCCCCCGCCCCCCTCTTCCTTTTTCAACTTCTCCCAAGCCTTCCTCCCTCCCCTTCTCCTTTCTTCAACTTCTCCCAGCCCTCCCCCCTGTTTTGGACTCATCCCCTCCCAGCCCTCCCCCCCTTCTCTCTTCAACTCTCCCAGCCCTCCCCCCCCCGCCCGCCCCTCCGAAGTTAGGCCCCTTATCCCTGTTGATTTGATTTAACTCCCTTCTTCAACTCTCCCAGCCCTCCCCCCCCTGTCGACTTATCCCTTCCCAGCCCCCCCCCCTGGTCCAGTCGACTTATCCCCTCCCAGCCTCCCCCCTGTCCCAGCCCCCCACCCCCCCCCACCCCCCCCCCGCCCCCCCCCCCCCCCCCCCCCCCTCCCCCCCCCCCACACCCCCTCATTGCCCCCTCCCAGCCCCCCTGTCCCCTGTCGACTTATCCCTCCCAGCCCTCCCCCCCCTGAATCGACTTTATCCCCTCCCAGCCCTCCCCCCCAGCCTTGACTTATCTACCTCCCAGCCCTCCCCCCCCATGGACTTATCCCCTCCCCCAGACCTCCCCCCCCCTTCTCCTTCTTCAATTCTCCCAGCCCTTGCCCCCTCCCTTCTCCTTCTTCAACTCCCCAGCCCTCCCCCCCCAATTGACTTGTCCCCTCCAGCCTTCCCCCCCCCATCTTCTCTTTCTTCAATCCTCCCAGCCCTCCCCCCCGTCTTCTCCTTCTTCAACCCTCCCAGCTCTCCACCCCCATCTTTTCATACCCCCCCCCTCTCCACCTCTAACCCCCCCTCCCTCCCCTCCCCCCCTCTTCTCCTTCTCTCCCCTCTCCCCTCCCCCCCCCATCTTCTCTTTCTTTAATCCTCCTAGCCCTCCCCCCCCCAGTCTTCTCCTTCTTCAACCCTCCCAGCTCTCCACCCCCCATCTTCTTCATACCCCCCCCTCTCCACCTCTAACCCCCCTCCCTCCCCTCCCCCCTCTTCTCCTTCTCTCCCCTCTCCCCTCCCCCCCCTCCCCCCCCCCATCTTCTCTTTCTTCAATCCTCCCAGCCCTCCCCCCCCCGTCTTCTCCTTCTTCAACCCTCCCAGCTCCCCCCCCCCATCTTCTTCATTCCTCCCCCCTCTCCACCTCACCCCCCCCCTCCCTCACCCCCTCCCCTTTTCTCCTTCTCTCCTCCCTCCCCTCCCCCCCCCTTCTCCTTCTCCACCCCTCCCCCACCTCTCTCCCCTCCACCCTCCCCCTCCACTCACCCTCACCATATCCCCTCCACCCCCAACCTTACCCCCGCCCTGTTGCTCTGCCCCCCCCTTCATCTCCACTGGCCCCCCCTGATTCACCTCTGGACCTCCCCCAGCCCCCCCCCGGGGAAGGATTCCCATACGCGAGCTGCGACCGCTTCCAGTCTAAGTCTAACTACAAGCTCTCTTCCCCAACAGAGGTGTGGGATCCTAGGGGCATGCGCATGTACTGCTTTGATGTGAGTATGTGTACTGCTTTGGTTGTGCGCATGTACTGCTTTGATGTGAGTATGTGTATTGCTTTGGTTGCATGTATTTGTACTACAAGCTCTCTTCCCCAACAGAGGTGCAATAATAGGGCGTGCGCATGTACTGCTTTGATTTGAGTATATGTACTGCTTTGATTTAATGTACTGCCATGTACTGCATGTATGTGTATGCTTTTGGTTGCATGTAATTGTACTACAAGCTCTCTTCCCCAACAGAGGTTGCAGATAATAGGGGGTGCGCATGTACTGCTTTGATTTGAGTATATGTACTGCTTTGATTGTGCGCATGTACTGCTTTGATGTGAGATGTGTATTGCTTTGGTTGCATGTATTTGTACTACAAGCTCTCTTCCCCAACAGAGGGTGCAGATAATAGGGGTGCGCATGTACTGCTTTGATTTGAGTATATGTACTGCTTTGATTGTGCGCATGTACTGCTTTGATGTGAGTATGTGTATTGCTTTGTGCATGTGTTTGTACTACAAGCTCTCTTCCCCAACAGAGGTGCAGATAATAGGGCCGTGCGCATGTACTGCTTTGATTTGAGTATATTACTGCTTTTGATTGTGCGCATGTACTGCTTTGATGTGAGTATGTGTATTGCTTTGGTTGCATGTATTGTACTACAGCTCTCTTCCCAACAGAGGGTGCAGATAATAGGCTGTGCGCATGTACTGCTTTGATTTGAGTATATGTACTGCTTTGATTGTGCGCATGTACTGCTTGGATGTGAGTATGTGTATTGCTTTGGTTGCATGTATTTGTACTACAAGCTCTCTTCCCCAACAGAGGTGCAGATAAATAGGGGCGTGCGCATGTACTGCTTTGATTTGAGTATATGTACTGCTTTGATTGTGCGCATGTACTGCTTTGATGTGAGTATGTGTATTGCTTTGGTTGCATGTATTTGTACTACAAGCTCTCTTCCCCAACAGAGGGTGCAGATAATAGGGGCGTGCGCATGTACTGCTTTTGATTTGAGTATATGTACTGCTTTGATTGTGCGCATGTACTGCTTTGATGTGAGTATGTGTATTGCTTTGTTGCATGTATTTGTACTACAAGCTCTCTTCCCCAACAGAGGGTGCAGATAATAGGGGCGTGCGCATGTACTGCTTTGATTTGAGTATATGTACTGCTTTGATTGTGCGCATGTACTGCTTTGATGTGAGTATGTGTATTGCTTTGGTTGCATGTATTTGTACTACAAGCTCTCTTCCCCAACAGAGGGTGCAGATAATAGGGCGTGCGCATGTACTGCTTTGATTTGAGTATATGTACTGCTTTGATTGTGCGCATGTACTGCTTTGATGTGAGTATGTGTATTGCTTTGGTTGCATGTATTTGTACTACAAGCTCTCTTCCCCAACAGAGGTGCAGATAATAGGGGCGTGCGCATGTACTGCTTTGATTTGAGTATATGTACTGCTTTGATTGTGCGCATGTACTGCTTTGATGTGAGTATGTGTATTGCTTTGGTTGCATGTATTTGTACTACAAGCTCTCTTCCCCAACAGAGGGTGCAGATAATAGGGGCGTGCGCATGTACTGCTTTGATTTGAGTATATGTACTGCTTTGATTGTGCGCATGTACTGCTTTGATGTGAGTATGTGTATTGCTTTGGTTGCATGTATTTGTACTACAAGCTCTCTTCCCCAACAGAGGGTGCGATAATAGGGGCGTGCGCATGTACTGCTTTGATTTGAGTATATGTACTGCTTTGATTGTGCGCATGTACTGCTTTGATGTGAGTATGTGTATTGCTTTGGTTGCATGTATTTGTACTATCAGCTCTCTTCCCCAACAGAGGGTGCAGATAATAGGGGCGTGCGCATGTACTGCTTTGATTTGAGTATATGTACTGCTTTGATTGTGCGCATGTACTGCTTTGATGTGAGTATGTGTATTGCTTTGGTTGCATGTATTTGTACTACAAGCTCTCTTCCCCAACAGAGGGTGCAGATAATAGGGGCGTGCGCATGTACTGCTTTGATTTGAGTATATGTACTGCTTTGATTGTGCGCATGTACTGCTTTGATGTGAGTATGTGTATTGCTTTGGTTGCATGTATTTGTACTACAAGCTCTCTTCCCCAACAGAGGGTGCAGATAATAGGGGCGTGCGCATGTACTGCTTTGATTTGAGTATATGTACTGCTTTGATTGTGCGCATGTACTGCTTTGATGTGAGTATGTGTATTGCTTTGGTTGCATGTATTTGTACTACAAGCTCTCTTCCCCAACAGAGGGTGCAGATACTAGGGGCGTGCGCATGTACTGCTTTGATTTGAGTATATGTACTGCTTTGATTGTGCGCATGTACTGCTTTGATGTGAGTATGTGTATTGCTTTGGTTGCATGTATTTGTACTACAAGCTCTCTTCCCCAACAGAGGGTGCAGATAATAGGGGCGTGCGCATGTACTGCTTTGATTTGAGTATATGTACTGCTTTGATTGTGCGCATGTACTGCTTTGATGTGAGTATGTGTATTGCTTTGGTTGCATGTATTTGTACTATCAGCTCTCTTATTCAAAAGAGGGTGTTAAACCAAGGGGCAAGTGCATGTACTGCTTTGATTGTATGTATTTGTAGTATTTGTAGTATTTGTATTTGTAGCCCACGAGTATCCCACTTCCAACTAGATTCGACTTGCTGTAATAAACCCAAACCCTAAACCCAAACAAACTAAAAAACCTAACCTTCCATGCTCGTTGCTTTATTAACCCTGGACCCTAAAACCTAAACCCTAAAATACTAACAAACTGAACTTCTACGCTGATTGCTCAATCTTTGCTGATGGCTCTAATAACCCTCGACCCTAAACTTTAAACACTAAAAAAACTAAACCTCTATGCTGATTGATTGAATGACCCTAAACCCTAAAAACTAAACCTCAATGCTTATTGCTCACTCCTTGGCCAGGTCCTACTTGACTTTAATGACCCTAAATCCTGAACCCTAAAATCTCCTTGACCAGGTCCTACTTGACTATTATGACCCTGAATGTGCGGAAAAGAAGTGCTGTAACTTTGACCTCTACAAGGTGCGGCGTGGTGTGGGTGGGTGGGGATGGGGTGCATGGGGTGGGGTGGGTGGGGTGGTGTGGTGTGTGTGTGTGTGTGTGGGGGGGGGGGGGGGGGGGGTGAAAGGTGTACATGGGGGTGTGAGAGTGGGGGATGAATGTGTGGGTGGGTAGGTGGGGTGGGTGGAGGGGTGAAAGGTGTGCATGGGGTGGGGTGTGGAGAGTTTGGGATGCATGTGTGGGTGGAGTGGGTGGGTGGGAGGTGAAAGGTGTGCATGGGGGTGGGGTGGGTGGAGAGTGGGTGATGCATGTGTGTGGGTGGGTGGGGGGGGGGGGATGAAGGTTGTGCTGGAGATCAACAATGGATGCTACAGTGCCCTTGCATACACAACAGTGGACGGATACCAACACACAACACACACACATGTACAAATCCACTCCTTACACCAACCCCAACCCCAACCCCAACCCCAACCCCAACCCCAACCCCAACCCAACCCTAACCCCAACCCCATGCACCCATCAGATTGAGCGGAGATCAACGATGGATGCTACGGTTCCCTTGCATACACAGCAGTGGACGGATACCAACACACAGAACACACACATGTGCATGTACAAATCCACTCCTTACACCACCCCAACCCCACCCCCAACCCAAACCCAAACCCCAACCCCAACCCCAACCCCAACCCCAACCCCATGCACCCATCAGATTGAGCTGGAGATCAACGATGGATGCTACGGTTCCCTTGCATACACAGCAGTGGACGGATACCAACACACAGCACACACACATGTGCATATACAAATCCACTCCTTACACCACCCCCACCCTCACCCCCACCCCCAGCCCCCAACCCCAACCCCAACCCCATGCACCCATCAGATTGAGCTGGAGATCAACGATGGATGCTACGGTTCCCTTGCATACACAACAGTTGACGGATACCAGAAAGCTCCTTTCCTCCAACGGGAGCCACCCTCCATCCGCATCACTCGCATTCTCAAGGGAGCTAACTACGCAAACGGCACTGAGATTTGTATCATACTGCGCCCCCCCTGCGGTGACCTGCCCACCTTGTGTGCTGGCAGCTCGTGCAAGTACGCGATCATAAATGACCCCAGGACCCCCTCGCCCTCTAGGTGTTGCCCTGTTGGAGACATGCCCTTCGTGTAGTGGGCTGTGTTCATGCCATGGCATACCAGCCTTCTATTTGCAGCTAGTTGGGCCTACAGCACCCAGGACCCCCTCGCCCTCTAGGTGTTGCCCTGTAGGAGACATGCCCTTCGTGTAGTGGGCTGTGTTCATGTCATGGCCTACCAGCCTTCTATTTGCAGCTAGTTGGGCCTACAGCACCCAGGACCCCCTCGCCCTCTAGGTGTTGCCCTGTTGGAGACACGCCCTTCGTGTAGTGGGCTGTGTTCATGTCATGGCCTACCAGCCTTCTATTTGCAGCTAGTTGGGCCAACAGCACCCAGGACCCCATAGGACTGCAAGACCCCACTAGGACTGCAAGACCTCCACATGACTGCAAGACCCCCATAGGCCTGCAAGACCCACCCACACTTGGGAGCATACTAAGTGGATTAGACATTTTATAGAGTGTAGCTGGCTGTTTTGCTTACATTGCTGGCATTGATGGCTGTTTTGCTTGCATTGCTCGCATTGCTGGCTGTTTTGCTTGCATTGCTGGCATTGCGGGCTGTTTTGCTTGCATTGCTGGCATTGCGGGCTGTTTTGCTTGCATTGCTTGCATTGCTGGCTGTTTTGCTTGCATTGCTGGCATTGCTGGCTGTTTTGCTTGCATTGCTGGCATTGCGGGCTGTTTTGCTTGCATTGCTGGCATTGCTGGCTGTTTTGCTTGCATTGCTCGCATTGCTGGCTGTTTTGCTTGCATTGCTGGCATTGCGGGCTGTTTTGCTTGCATTGCTGGCATTGCGGGCTGTTTTGCTTGCATTGCTGGCATTGCTGGCTGTTTTGCTTGCATTGCTGGCATTGCTGGCTGTTTTGCTTGCATTGCTGGCATAGCCGGCTGTTTTGCTGACATGGTCTACCAACCTTTAGCCATTCTGAAGGAAGCTATAATCAAAGGGCGATAAAAAAACATGTTTCGTGATCTGAGATTGATTACGATAGACAAGTGCCTCGCAGCTCGCCACTGCTTCATATTTGGGATACACATACTCGCATAGCAGCTTCCATCCAGCTCCACCAGCCAGCCAATAGGTCCAGCCCAAAGCTACACGTACTCACATAGCAGCTTCCACCCAGCTCCACCAACCAGCCACTAGGTCCAGCCCAAAGCTACACGTACTCACATAGCAGCTTCCATCCAGCTCCACCAGCCAGCTGCTAGGTCCAGCCCAAAGCTACACGTACTCACATCGCAGCTTCCACCCAGCTCCACCAGCCAGCCAATAGGTCCAGCCCAAAGCTACACGTACTCACATAGCAGCTTCCACCCAGCTCCACCAGCCAGCTGCTAGGTCCAGCCCAAAACTGCACGTACTCACATAGCAGCTTCCACCCAGCTCCACCAGCCAGCTGCTAGGTCCAGCCCAAAGCTACACGTACTCACATAGCAGCTTCCACCCAGCTCCACCAGCCAGCTGCTAGGTCCAGCCCAAAGCTACACGTACTCACATAGCAGCTTCCACCCAGCTCCACCAGCCAGCCGCTAGGTCCAGCCCAAAGCATCCAGTTGCATTGGAATGCTCGTAATTTAAACTTAAACCGGCGCAGTAGCTAGCTTCAGGTCTGGCCCAAGGATGGGGAAAAGGTGCTATCTAGAAGCTGCCACGCGTAGCCCCAAAACGAGAAAGTACAGCTCGCTATACTTGAGGGATGCGCATAGCTTGTATTTTCAGCTACGAGCAACAGCTTCTAGGCAGCTCGTTCATTTTTCACCGGTCAGTTGCAGTCAGATGTGTGGTTTTATGTTGTGTTATTTTTTATATTCAAATGTAACTGCGGGCAGCAGGGTACTTATTTTGTCAAAATGATCAGCGTTTAAAGCGCACAAACGTTTAATTGGTCGGCGCTTTGTAGTGCAAAAAGCGCAAAAAACTGCGTACTGCGCCCACAGGGAGTTGGAAAAACTGCGCGATACGCGCAGTGGGCTCAGAAAGTGTGCGCGAAATCGCGCTGTAGTAGCCTGGCGGGCAGTTCATAGTTTTTACGAGTGCATTACAGTTTAAGCAATGAATTGGGGACCAGTATTCTGAGTTATGTATATATAGTTGTTGATCGGTTATTTTAAACCATAATATGATGTAACTACGAAAGTGCGCGTACTCTGCAGTATGAGTGGCAGACCCATTCGAACTGAATCCCCGGTGTCGCTGCTTTGTGTCGGAAGACCCACCTCCTATAGTGAAATTGGGCCAAGGCCAAGCCAGGCCCAAGCCCCCCCCCCCCCCCCCCCAGGGTAGGACAATGGCCTTTCTGAAATGTGCAGGCAATACCGGGACTCTGTGTTCACCCCTCCGGTTCACTTTTTGGGCCATTTTTGAATACCCCCAGGCAAGGCCCAGCCCCCCACCACCACCACCACCACCACCAACTCCCTTGCCTTGTCTTCGTCTCTCTTGCCTTCCCTTGCCCCCAAAGAGTAGAAGGTCACCTTGTTCAAGTCCGAATGCTAAACAGTATACAAAGTCCGAATGCCATCCCGGATGAATTGCATCCAAACACGTGCATCCAAAGGTATGACGTGTATGACAGGCAGGCCCTTATTGTTGATGCACTCCACCCCCCACCCCCACCCCTGCTGGCGGCCTGACTGGCGCTGACGTGTATGGCAGTCAGGCCCTTATTGTTGATGCACTCCACCCCCCACCCCCACCCCTGCTGGCGGCCTGACTGGCGCTGACGTGTATGACAGTTAGGGCCTTATTGTTGATGCACTCCACCCCCCACCCCCACCCCTGCTGGCGGCCTGACTGGCGCTGGCGTGTATGACAGGTAGGCCCTTTAATTCATCCAAAACACAAAAGTCGAGTTGGTTCACAGAGCCAAATACTTGATCTACATGCATGTGGGTGGGTGGGTGGGGGGGGGGGGGGTCTGGGTCTGGCAGGAGGGCCTAGGCCTGGGCCTGGAGGTAGAGCCAAAGACTTGGTCTACATGCATATGCAGGGATATGCTGTCATTCAAAAGGTGCAAGATGCCATTATGCTTACAAGGACCCCCTCCAGAAACATATGTGTGTATACAAGCTCAAGCTCAGCTTAGGGGGGCAGCATGTCCTGGCCCTCTTTATTAGGGCCATGCCTTTGATGAATGGGCATACTGGTGGGGGAACGGGTAGAGGGGGTCAAGACCTTCCAGGTACAATAAATGCAGAGGCATTGGGCCCAGTGAGCACACTGCTAGGTGCATTGGAGTGAATTATGAAAAAGCGTGTATGCGTACCCAGAATTTGGTAAAACGAAGTAAAAAGGACAAGGTAGACTGGATTTTTCAGCTGGTATTTCTGCACACTGTTGGTATGCCTAAACTTTAATTCTCTGCAGAAAAGGGTGCCAGGGAGATATCACATGGATGGATGCGCTTGTGGAATGGGGTAAAACTTCTAAAATGAAAGTGCGTTAGGTGGAGCCTGTAAAATTGGGCAACAAGCTTGGTTACAGCCCCACCCATACATCCCATAGTCACCCATTGACCCACCCGTACGCTCCATAGTCACCCATTGACCCACCCATACACCCATTGACCCATCTATTCACCCACCCATACCCCCCCTGGATCTTAAGTGGTGCCAATTAACTGCCCTTGTCAAAGTAACCTCTCAGAATGTCATTTAGAGGTCTGAGTAAAAAGAAGAGCAAAAAAAACCTGAGGAGGGCTGACCCCCCCCCCCCCCCCCCCCCCCCCCCCCTTGGGAAGCACGCGCGACATAAGGGGTCCGGAAACCCGTCCCCATGTCAAACTTTCTCGCGCGCCTCGATGATTTCAATTTAACCGCACACATCGCATCGAATGTATCCATATGAGAACTTACTGATTGAATTGTGACAATCCGACGCAACTTTCCCCACTGAACATTTTCAAATTCGAAGCCTCGAAAATCAGCTTCCTCTAGGGAGCGCAGCTACTGCCCCCAAAGGACTGGATAGTCGAGTATTGTTCTAGGAAGTCATTATATTCGATTTGAATCGCTGTGCATCGACCGGAGATGGAGGTCCGAGGGTCGCGAATAGCTGTAGAAACCCTTCCGACCCCCTTGTGCAACATGCCGAAGTTGCGAGAGCTCAATTTGTCGCTGCATATATGTAATGGGCCACTAGCGAACCTTGTGTCGTGTTTGGGAGGTAAGCTACCCATGTTTTCCCTCAAGAAGCTCATCAAGACCGACGAGTGTTGCATATGAGGGTCGACCCAGCATGGCCTGAGACGACGTAAAGCTAGCCAATGGGGTCTCATCATAATCGCAGCATCAGATGTGGCATTGGCTCCCAAGGAGGACAGGCTGGAGGTTTTTGAGGAACCACAGAAGAATAAGAGCCATGCATTCATTTACCTCAAACATGCTCATGCAAACACTATTGATCACACACACACATCCAGCTCCCACCCAGCTTCTCACCCCCAACTCTAGCATGGCTACCAAAAAGATATATGATGAGGAACTCCAGGTCCGGCTGGCTATGGCAGGCTATCATTTTGATGCATTGGTGCTCCGCATCATATGCCTCCAACACCAAGCATGGGATTCACCACACCTTCCTACAATGGCGCGCACCGCTCGCATGGAGAACATATTATTGGCTGATCCGTGAGGTCACATTGCCCACACTGCAAGACCATGTGTCAACGTTGGCCTAGTGAGCCATCAAGAGTTCCAAATGCATGGGCTTGTTGTTTGTGTTCATGGCCAATCTATAGGCGCATGAGCAGCTACTAATGGCACACCCCTCGGCCTCTCAGTTGCTTGTTCAACGTGCCGTATCTACTAATGACCTCGAGATAGAGTTCAGCTTGGTTGTCAATGGTGGTGGCTACAAGCCATTGTTGGACATGGTCATGGCTACTTGGAGCACCTAGACTTCCTGTACTTGCTACGCTGCCGTGCGGGTGAGCTAGGTATGGTCGTGCCATAGAGCAGCAAGGCTCACTATACCTATCATGAAGCCAGGTGACTTGGTTTGGAACAACGGCAACTTCATCAGTCATCACCAGTCCAAACATTCCAAACAACCCTCCTCACAACAAGTTCTTGTTTGCTGCCAAAGATCGAGCTATGAACGCACTTGAAATGAAGAGGGATCTCTCAGTCTGCTCTTACTTCGAGTGATTGCAGAATCATTCATGCACTTGATTAATTTACTACTTTAGGTAGTAGAAATGCATTATTATCGCTTCGTAATTGGAAAAACTCATATGCCATCGCTTGAATGACCACACACTATAACTAATTGGATGATGTCAGAGGATAGAAACCATAGTTCAACGAACATTAAGTTATTAAACAATAGGGATGATATTAAATGCTTAGCAAGACTACGTCTTCGAGCTCACAATTTAAATGTCGAATTAGAAAGGAGAACCTCTCGTTCTTATAGAATTTTCAGGAACTGTGACATGATGGTTGACGGTAGATGAGTAGTCAAGATGAAATGCATTTCATATTAGAATGTCCGTTATAAGCTGAGGATAGAAACAATATTTTTGAGAAGAGGAACATTGAACCTGGATTGGTGGATAAAAGCTCTGGTATAAAGCTGGTCATGAATGCTGATTCCTTTGAAGACTGGAAATACTTAATTCAATTGATAAAAATGCGATATTACCAGTTATCGCAAATTTAAATTATCATCCCAGCTGAGATGATCTTATAATATTGTAGAATTCAATTATCACTGTAGCACGAACTCAGGGCCCCCGTCGGTTAAACGATTGTTTGGGGTTCAGTTCATCAGTTCTTGTTTCTTTTTAAGCCCTTCCTTCATGGGGGGGCAAGTCCCTTCTCTTTAGCCTATTTGGCCTACCCCTGGACTGTAACATAGATACATTCACTATGAAAGTTTGGGGTATTTAATTTTGAGGAAGTGTATGTGCCGTGAGTATAAGTGCATGATGATCATATTGTATTACTGGGGGGTGTTTGAGAGTTTTCAAGGGGCTATTTTGTGTATGTCCCTCCCAAAGATATAAGGTCAGATATACGGTACCTATCATGCATCTCAGTCAAGTAAACATTTAGAAAACAGTTTTAGTGCCTCTTGTAACGATTCTGTCCCCCGACCTCCTCCACACTCACAAAAGAGGGGGAAAAGTCTTTTGAAGTTCTGACTTCTCGCCGAAAAAGGTATTAATAACCCCGCAGTAGTTTTTGCCCCCCCCCCCCCCCCCCCCCCGGCCCGCCCAAAGGCCCACCCCCTGCAAAAAAAACTTTTCAATTCTGAGAGCATTTCTCGATGTTTCCGGAAGTTTATTTTGTTTTGTACTTTTTGTGCACTTAGTTTTGTAGTACATTTTGGGGGGCCTATTTGGGGGGTCGGGACAACGATAGGGGGGGTCTTCCACATGGGGCAGGCTTCCTGGACATATAAATAATGGATCCCCAAAGTGGCACCCCCCCTAAAGTTGTCCCGACCCCCCAAATAGGCATGCCCGTTTGGACAATCTCGTTTGTATGGGCGTGCTCCCCCCCCCCCCCCCCCCCCCCCCCCCCCCCCCCAAATGAAGACATGAAGTGATGAAGTTGATGACTTGAAAATGGCTCAAAACATAACCATGAATCATGCCATTATAATCCCATTGCGAGAATAAATCGATCGGCATAAATAATCTTTTTGGAGGCCTAGGCTCCTCCTACTCCTTCGATCGATCGAAAAACCCTGGTGCACACTGCTACTCCGTGCTTATGAGTTCATTACGCAGTTGCATAAAAATATACACTTTGGGGTGGAGCCCTCCCTTCTGGGGGGCGGGGGCCTCCAGGGTTACCCCTTTGTTTGTTTGCTTGTTTGTTTGTTTGTTTGTTTGTTTGTTTGTTTGTTTGTTTGTTTGTTTGTTTGTTTGTATGTTTGTTTGTTTGTTTGTTTGTTTGTTTGTTTGTTTGTTTGTTTGTTTGTTGTTTGTTTGTTTGTTTGTTTGTTTGTTTGTTTGTTTGTTTGTTTGTTTGTTTGTTTGTTTGTTTGTTTGTTTGTTTGTTTGTTTGTTTATTTGTTTGTTTGTTTGTTTGCCCCCCCCCTTGTTCTCCCTTTGCTTATTTGCTTGTCTTGTTGTTTATGGTGTTATCTGCATGAAAACCCGACCCTAACTATGCTGTGATCCCTGGCTTCGGCCCGCCGCACTATCTGCCACTCTCCAAGTTACGCGACACCAAATCCGCAAATTTTCTGTGTCGCTTGCGACGTCCTTAGGACTTGTTGCCTATTTGGCTGGTAGCCAATTGCCATCAGGATGTGAAAACAAATAAATGCATAAATAGTACGCCGTAGTACGAGGCGTGAGGTTGAGGGGGCCAGAAAATGATCTGTACCGTAAGCGCACTGTTGGTGGACAATTTGGCGGAAGGGATTCCGCCAAGTCGGATTCTGCCCAAACAGGGAGGATGGGGCCGTCCGCTAACATTTTGACCAGGGTCACCGCAGAAGCTGTGTGCATGACAGACGGTGCGTCATCGCAGCAGGCATCTTCGGTGGTCGCTACACGTAGGTTCGACCACGTCGGTCGCTCGGTTGTACTATGTTGGGCCCCTGGTTGAGTCCGTCAGCAAAAGGCTTTGTTGGTGGTCGCTGGTCGTAGGTTCGAACCAACCGACGTGGCCGACAGTGCATGGGTCGGACCCAACCTAATCAATCAGGAGAGGTTTGCATACCCTACGGATGCGGATGTCGTTGTGAGGCGCTGTGCGGTCTCTTCATTTTTTTCCTTCATGTTTCGTCCCCGCCACCCCCACCCCCACCCCCACCCCCACCCTCCCAAAGGGGGCCTAGGACAACCCACCAGCCAACGTGGTCGAGCCTACGTCTGGACAGCGACCACAGACGTCTACCACCCCTTTCCTCCCACCCACACATCCTTGGAAAGATAGCCAGATCACCCGAAAACCACAAGAGTATCAACTTACACATCCATTGTCACCCTACCCCGCATACACTCGCTCCCTGCTTCAATAGCCCCTCCCGCATAAACTATCGTCCCAAGTCTTTTTAGCCACCCCCTAATTATGGTGCCAACCCATCAAATGTCTGTCCTCCGACCCGGCCGATGTTCAGCTATGCCTACTGCGATTAACTCCGCTAAGCCTACCACGTTCCCCTCTGTCCCTCGAACGATCTTCGCCTCTCCCCTCTGCCACAAGAACGATTTAATCGGTTCACGAGGCGCGCTGCTCACATCCAGGGCGATCCCACCTCCATGCAACCAGTTCCATAGCGAAGACGCGAAGGACGGCAGGAAGCTGGGTGGCACGATCTCATTTCTGGATTCTCTCATCGGTGAAACCCCAACTCCTGAGAGCGCGCCAGCCACGACCCAGCAGAGTGCTCCAGCGACTTCGGCCGATTCTGCTTCGTCCCAGCATGGCAAGGCGAGCAGCACCAGCAGGTAGGCCTAAGTGGTCAGAGGAATACGCGGGCCTATTGTTGGCATGCATGTTTTATGCATGTAGCAAGCTTTATGTATGTTTCGTTTGGTATGCTTTTTGTAGATGGCGTTTTGTAAGCTTTATGTAGGTGCTATGCCTTACGCATGTAGTTAGCTATATGTTGGTGGGGTTAGACATATTTTTTGCAGGTGGCATGTTTATGCAGGTGACATGCTCAGTGTAGGTGGTGGCAGGCAGGCTTTATGATGGTAGCCTCATGTAGGTATTATACCAGGGTACTTCCAAGCGCTCGCTATCGCGCGCTGGCGCGCTGCCTTTATGAGCCTCACTGCGCTTTTTTGCAACCTCCAAAGCAATTTTTGCAATCCCCAACGCAATTTTTGTGCTTTTTGCACTACAAAGCGCAGTTTTTTGTTTTCAAGTGAGTTAAAGCGCTGGCAAGTTTGGTCAATGGAAGTACCCTGGTAGGTATTACACCATTGCTGAGGCAAGATGTCTTGGGTCAACACTGGCCTGCCAGCATGTCCAGGCCAGCAGCGCCAGCAGGTTGGCCTGGGTGGTTAGAAGAATGCTAGGTTATATTGTTGGCCTGTATGCTTTGTGTAGTTTGGTTCATATATGATTTGTGTTGGTAGGGTTTATGGGTCTGTATGTGGGTTATGGGTATATAGTCGGATATGTGGGGAGGGGGGGGGGGGGGGGGGGGGGGGTATGTGGTTGGGTTGTGTAGGTAGGGTTATGGTTATGTAGGTGGATATGTAGGTGGGTATGCATGTAGAGTTATGGATATATAGTCTTGTATGTAGGTGGGTATGTAGGTAGGGTTATGGGTATGTAGGTGGGTATGCATGTAGGGTTATGGGTATATAGTCGGGTATGTAGGTGGGTAATTAGGTGGGTATGTATTTAGGGTTAGGTATATAGTTTGGTATGTAGGCGGGTATGAAGGTGGGTTATGCAGTTAATGGGTATATATTGGGGTATGTGGGTGGTTATATAGGTGGGCTTGTGTGTGGCTATGTAGTGTTCAATTTTTTGATCAGTCCATCGGGCGCACAAACGGAAAACAGGGTAACCTTGGGGGCTCCTGCCCCCCAGAAGGGGGGGCTGTGCCAAAAAATGTAATCAGTATTAGCATGTCAAGTCCAGCAGCACCAGCAGATAGGCTACCACATCTGCTTCAGTTGCATGCGTGATTTGGGTATGGAAGGTAACGTGGTTAATTCATAATTAGTAAGGACATTGTTTGGGTGAAGACCCCCCCCCCCCCCCCCCCCCCCCGCCCCTTCCCACAGACACACCACCTACCTCTTCAGCCACGTACCCATCTCCCAAATTTTCCGACCTCAGCGAGCCTGCCCGCAAAATCACAAGGATCATGTCCGGCCTTGATTCTTTGTTGGGTCTTTTCGAGAAAGGTGGAGGCCCCCCTCCTCCCCCCCCCCCCCCCCCCCCCCCCACCACCACACACACACCGCCTATATTCCCCGCCACTTCCCCATCTCCCACCCTTCCCCATCTCAGCGAGCCTCCTCTGATAATCATGAGGACCTTGTCCGGCCTTAATTCCTCATTGGGTATTGTGGAGGAGGTGGAGGCACCCCCTCCCCCCCCCCCCCCCCCCCCCCCCCACCCCCCCCACCCCCGCACACCAACCTATCTTCCCTGCCACTTACCCACCTCCCACCCTTCCCAACCCAGTGAGCCTCCTCTCAAAATCATGAGGACCTTGTCCGGCCTTGATTCCTTGTTGGGTATTGTAGAGGAGGTGGAGGCCCCCCCCCCTCCCAAACCTGTGGAGGAGGAGAAGAAGCCTGAGAGCCAGGTGGACCCAAGACTAGGTTCGGAGGTAACAGTCGAGCCTGAGATGGTCGAGAGGGTGGCACTGATGTTGGCCAAGGTAGGCGCTGTTGCGTAGGGGGGTGTTTGGGTTGGGGGTTGAAGGTTGTAGATTGAGTGTGGAGGGTGGGAGTCACTTCTCCCATACCATTGGAGGAGAAGAAGCCTGATAGCCAGGTGGACCCAAGACAAGGTTCTGAGGTAACTGATGAGCCTGACATGATGGAGAGGGTGGCACTGATGTTGGCCAAGGTAGGCGTTGTTTGGGTTGGGGGGTGTTTGGGTAGTGGGATGTTGGGGTAGGGGGGTGTTTGGTAGGGGGATGTTTGGGTTGGGGGGTTGAGGGTTGTCGATAGAGTGTGGAGGGTGTGAGTCACTGCACCCAAACCTGTGTAAGAGAAGAAGCTCGAGACCCAAATGCCTTTTTGAGGTTTTTGTTTGGCCTACTTGTGTGGTTGAGGTTGATGGTGTGCATGCTGTTGTACTAGGGGTACATTCCAGCATTGTCTGAGATGGTGGACAGGGTTGCGCTGATGTTGGCCAAGGTAGGAGGTGTTTCTTTGGCCTACTTATGTGGTTGAGGTTGATGGTGTGCATGCTGTTGTACTAGGGGTACATCCCAGCATTGTCTGAGATGGTGGACAGGGTTGCACTGATGTTGGCCAAGGTAGGAGATTTTTCTTTGGCCTACTTGTGTGGTTGAGGTTGATGGTGTGCATGCTGTTGTACTGATTTTGTTTTTACAGAGCGATGCTTTCAAGGCCGAGTCTCTCACAGCTAGGACCATCACTACAACTAAACATAACATACAAATGTAAACAACCTTTTGTCGGTGTACAGAGCGATGCTATCAAGGCCGAGTCTCCCACAGCTAGGACCATCAGTACAACTAAACATAACATAAAAATGTAAACAACCTTTTGTCGGTGTGTAGAGCGATGCTATCAAGGCCGAGTCTCCCACAGCTAGGACCATCAGTACAACTAAACATAACATACAAATGTAAACAACCTTTTGTCGGTGTGCAGAGCGAAACTTTCAAGGCCGAGTCTCCCACAGCTAGGACCATCTGTACAATGAAACATAACAAACAAATGTAAACAACCTTTTGTCGGTGTGCAGAGCGAAACTTTCAAGGCCGAGTCTCTCACAGCTAGGACCATCTGTACAATGAAACATAACATACAAATGTAAACAACCTTTTGTCGGTGTGCAGAGCGAAACTTTCAAGGCCGAGTCTCTCACAGCTAGGACCATCTGTACAATGAAACATAACATACAAATGTAAACAACCTTTTGTCGGTGTGCAGAGCGAAACTTTCAAGGCCGAGTCTCTCACAGCTAGGACCATCTGTACAATGAAACATAACATACAAATGTAAACAACCTTTTGTCGGTGTGCAGAGCGAAACTTTCAAGGCCGAGTCTCTCACAGCTAGGACCATCTGTACAATGAAACATAACATACAAATGTAAACAACCTTTTGTCGGTGTGCAGAGGGATTCTTTGAAGGTTCAGTCTCTCACAGCTAGGACCATCTGTACAATGAAACATAACATACAAATGTAAACAACCTTTTGTCGGTGTGCAGAGCGAAACTTTCAAGGCCGAGTCTCTCACAGCTAGGACCATCTGTACAATGAAACATAACATACAAATGTAAACAACATTTTGTCGGTGTGCAGAGGGATTCTTTGAAGGTTCAGTCTCTCACAGCTAGGACCATCTGCAAACGGAACTTTACATACAATATAACATATAAACGGCCTTTGTCAATGCTCAGAGAAGCCCACCCATGCACCCCCCATAACCACATTTAACCATCCACCCACACCTACATATCCACCCATCCACCCACCCATCCACCCATCCACCGACCCCCCCCCCCCCATCCACCCCTCCATCCACCACACAACCAACCCCTAACAACACCATACAACCCACAACAAACAACCCCAACCAACCCCTATCAACCACACCCATACCCTCCTTTGTCGAGGCTTAGGGCGATGCCGAGTCAAGGCTGAGTCTCTGACAGGAGAGAACCTAAATACACATAATTAAAAAGTACTTTCAATAGAATGCAACATACTGAACATCTAATATAATTTATTTTTTTAATTTATTTTTTTAATTAAAGTTATGGCCTTTTGTAGTTGCCTAGGGCTATGCTGAGCCAAGGCTGTGTCTCGGGCAGCAGAAAAAAATAATTATAATGAATAAGTACTTTCAATATAATGCAAAATATGAAATGTAAAAAAAAAAAAAAAATATATATATATATATGTATATATATGAAATAAAATAAAATATATATGAAATGAAATATCCGTAAAATATTAAATATAGAACGACACTTTTGTTAGTGTACATGGCGAGGCTTAAAAGGCCGAGCCTCTTAAAGAAGAGCTGGACGACCAGTCCAACAAAAACCTGAGGAGGTGACATGGCACATGGCGATGCTGTGAATTCTGAATCTCTTCCATGTTAACATTATACAATAAATATCTGGAATTAAAACTTTGGCCTTTTGTTGGAGTACAGGGCGATGCTAAGAAGGCTGACTCACTGAAATGAGAGCTGAACTAGCCGAGGAGTGCACATGGCACATGGTGATGCTGTGAATTCCATATCTCTTATCAAAAAAATCTGAGATAAAAACTTGAACTTTTGTTGGTGTACGGAGTGATATTGAGCCAAGCTGAGTCAAGGCTGTGTCTCGGGCAGCAGAGAAAAATAATTACAATGAAAAAGTACTTCCAATAAACTGCAAAATACTCTTCATAAAATATAACATCTATGTTACGGCCTTTTGTCGATGGTCAGGGCAATGCTGGGTCGAAGCAAAGCAAAGCTGAGTCTCTCTCGGCTATGACCAGCTGCTTTCAAACTTTCAAGGCCGAGTCTCTTCCAGCTAGGACCAGCTGCATGTCTGGTACCAAACATAACATCTAAATGCAAACAACCTTAGTTCGTGTACAGGGGGATGATTTCAAGGCCGTATCTTTTACAGCTGGAACCATCTGTACAACAAAACATAACATATAAAACAGTATACATGATCAAATATTCAAACAACCTTGTGAGGGTGTAGAACAGGGTACTACAACATGCCAAATTGGTTAGCGCTTAAAGTGCACAAACGTCAAATTGGTCAGCGCTTTATATTGCAAAAAACGCAAAAACTGCGCGCTGCGTCCTCAGGGGGTTGAAAAAACTGTGAGAAACGCGCTGAGGGGCTCAAAAAGGCAGCGCGGCACTGCGCTGCCGCGCGCGCGCTTAATAGTACCCTGGTGTACAGAGCGATGCTAGGTCGAAGCTGAGTCTCTGACAGCAGAGAAAAATACAGAAAAATCATTAGAATTAAGAAGAACTTCAAAAACATTCAAAATACTTAACATCATAAAATAATAACATAATATGAAATAATAAAATAATAACATAATATAAAATAGAAGTCACGGCCTTTTGTCGATGCTTAGGGTTATGCTGAGCCAAGTCTCTGACAGGCTAGACAAATAATTAAAATGCATAAGTGCTTTCAATACAATGCAAAATATTAAATAAAAACGACGTTGTGTTGGTGTGAAGGGTGATGCTAAGAAGGCCGAGGCTCTGAAAGAAGAGCTGAACGACCAGTTCAAGAAAATTGCTGAGAAAGCGAAGAAGATGGAGGGTGTTGACCCCAGCACCATGAGTGAGAAAGACAAGAAGGAGCTGATGAAGCCTGTGGTTATCATGCTGGACCCCTCGAAATTTGAGGTGAGGGGGGGGGGGGGGGGGTGATGTTGGAGAGGGGTGAGAGAGGGGTGGGGTGAGGTAGGGGAGGGGTGGGGTGTTGATTGTTGTCCAGCTCAAGTGCCTGGGAGAGAAGGAGAAGAGGAAGGAGCTGATGAAGCCTGTGGTTATCATGCTGGACCCCTCGAAATTCGAGGTAAGGGAGGGTGGGGGAAGGGTGAGAGAGGGGTTCTAGGGGGAAGGGTGGGAAAGGGGTGATGTGGGGGAGGGCGAGGGCTTGATGGAGGGTCGTGACCCCAATAGTCTGAGAGAGAAGGGAAGATGAGCTGATGAAGGCTGTGTTTATCATGCTGGACCCCTCTAAATTTGAGGTGAGAGGGGGTGGGTGATGTTGGAGAGGGGTGAGAGAGGGGTGGGGTGAGGTAGGGGAGGGGTGGGGTGTTGATTGTTGCCCAGCTCAAGTGCCTGAGAGAGAAGGAGAAGAAGAAGGAGCTGATGAAGCCTGTGGTCATCATGCTGGACCCCTCAAAATTTGAGGTAATGGAGGGCGAGTGAGGGGGGTGGGGTTGAGGAAGGGTGGGGGAGGTGGGGGAGGGGTGAGGTTGGGGAAGGGTGGGGGCTTGATGGAGGGTATTGCCCCCAATAGTCTGAGAAAGAAGGAAACAAATGAGCAGATAAAGTCTGTGGTTATCATGCTGGACCCCTCACAATTGGAGGGAAGGTGGGAGAGGGGAGGGGGGGTAAGGGGTAAGGTGGGGATGGGTGGTGCAGGGGGAAGGGTGGGGGCTTCATGGAGGGTATGGGCCCCAATAGTCTGAGAAAGAAGGAGAAAAAGGAGATTATGAAGTCTGTGATCATCACCATGCACACAGGAACCCACTATCATCACCACCATCTCCACTTCCAGGTTCTGACCAAGGAGGAAGTGAGGAAGCTGAAGGAAGGTGCCTTTGGAAGCAAAACCTTCTGGTATGACACACACTCACACAAACACACATGTACACCCCCCCATCCGCCCCCCCCCCCCCCACCCACCCACCCACCCACACCCACACACATGTGCCCACCTGCAATCATCACCACCAACACCTATTCCAGGTTCTGACCAAGGAGGAAGTGAGGAAGCTGAAGGAAGCTGCCTTTGGACCCAAGACCTTCTGGATGACTGACTCCGTGACCCTAACCGAAGAAAATCGATTCGGCCTCCTGATCCGTGGAAACTTGAGGGATGAGAGGGACACAGTGTATGCACATGTGTGCAATAAGGTAGGTTTGAATTTCAAAAATCAAATTTGAAAATTCACAATTATGATACCATCTCATAGAAATTGAGTCTCAGACTCCAACGGAAGAAAATCGGTTCGGATTCCTTCTTTGCGGAAAAACTTCAGGTATGAGAGGGACACGGTATGCGCATGTGTGCAATAAGGAAGGTTCGAGGTTTCAAATTTCAAAATTCAAAATCTGGGTATAGTCATAGATATCAAATCCTAGACCCTAGCTGAATACAAATGGCATGGACTTCTTTTATTTCCCCCTGGCAACTTGAAGGTTGAGGGGGACACGGTGTATGCGCATGTGTGCAGCAAGGTGAGTTTGAATTTTCAAAAACCAATTTTCAAAATTCAAAATTCGAAATCCAAAATCTGGGCACAGTCATAGATATCAAATCCTAGACCCTAGCTGAATACAAATAGCATGGCCTTCTTTTATTTCCCCCTGGCAACTTGAAGGTTGAGGGGGACACAGTGTATGCGCATGTGTGCAGCAAGGTGATTCTGAGTTTTCAAAATTCAAAATTCGAAATCTGGTAGTCATATATTTTAAATTCCACACCCTAGCTGGAGAGAAATAGCAAGGCCCCCTTATTTGTTCTTCGTGGCAACTTGAGAGATGAAAGGGGCACGGTGTAGGCGCATGTGTGCAGTAAGGTGGATTCGAGATTTAAAAAAAAAAACTTTTCAAATTTCAAAGTTGTATATTATCTAATAGATCTGAATAGATACACAACATCAGACACTGGACAAGGAGAGCTGACTCAGCCTCCTGTCTCGTGGAAACTTGGGGGATTAAAGGGAGATGGTGTATGCGCATGTGTGCAAAAAGGTGGGTCAGATTTATAAAACAACTTTTCAAATTTCAAAGTTGACATTATCTAATAGATCTGAATAGATACACAACATCAGACACTGGACAAAGAGAGCTGACTCAGCCTCCTGTCTCGTGGAAACTTGGGGGATTAAAGGGATATGGTGTATGCACATTTGTGCGAAGAGGTGGGGAAGATTTAGAAAACAACTTATCAAATTTCATTTTTTTTTATTATCTAATATATCTGGATAGATACATAACATGAGACACTGGGCAAAAAAGCTGATCCAGACACTGGATAGATGAGAGGGATAATGTGGATGCTTATGTGTGCAGAAAGGTGGGTTTGAGATTTCAAGTCAAAATTTCCAAATTTCCAAATTGTAGATCACCTGATAGGATCTCTATACCAGGGTACCTCCATTGACCAAATTGGCCAGCGCTTTAGCGCACTTGAAAACAAAAAAACTGCGCTTTGTGTTGCACAAATCGCAAAAATTGCTTGCTGCGCCCACAAGGGGGTGTAAGAAACTGCGCGAAACGCCCAGTGGGGCTCAAAAAGGCAGCGCGCCAGCGCGCAAAAGCGCGCGCTTGGAAGTACCCTGCCCTAAACATGAGAGGGATGAGTTGTATCCTTAGGCTACTTGACTTCTGACAGTTTTTTTAACGACAATCCGATGACATTCCGTTTCATTACGACGATCTGACGACATTCCGTTTTGGCCCACTGAGATACGGAAGTTCATTGGCCAATGGCCTTCTGTCGCCCACCCGTAGCCCATTTTTTCTGTCGTTTACTGCTTCTGTCGCGCACCTGTCGCCCACCTGTCGCCCATTTTTTCTGTCGTTTACTGCTTCTGTCGCGCACCTGTCGCCCACCTGTCGCCCATTTTTTCTGTCGTTTACTGCTTCCGTCGCGCACTTCTATCTTGTGTCAGGGATATTTTTTTCCGGAATACATTCCGATCGGATTACCAGACCCCGTTTTGGCCCAAATTGCCATAATAAGAAACTTTTGTTTTACTGAATTTAATTAAAACCAAATCGACCAAAATCGGAATAAGGATCCTGTTTTGGGAGGGTAAAAGGGAGGGAAAAGGAAAAAGGGGAATAAGATTTCCTCTTTTTGATTTGATCCATGTCTTGTGTCACTGTGCCCACTGTCCAACCCTTTGACATTCAACAAAACACACACATACATATACACACACACACACATATACACACACAACACATACCAACATATACCCCCCCCCCCCCCCCCCCCCCTCCCCCCCCCCACCCACACACCCACACACACACACACACACCTACATATGTACACGCACCTGCTCACATACACACTAAAACACCTCTACACACACACACCTCTACACACACACACACACACACACACACACACACACACACACACACACATTGCCCTGAACCCTGAACCCTGAACCCTGAACCACCAGGTGGAGGCGCTGTTCCCTGGCAGGTTCCAGGTGCTAATGGTGGAGGATGAGCAGGCAGAGAAGGATGGCAGCAACGCGCCCCCCACTCCCTTCGGAGACAAGGAGACTGGTAAAGCCACGGGCCTTAAAAACTTTGGACCGGCTGTGTGCTTTCAGATAGTGCCCACTGCCCAGGCAGTGCCCCAGCCTAATGACAACATCCAGGTAGGTGTTGGTGATGTGCTTTTTGTGTGCAGTTGGTACAGTGCAGGTCCGTGTTGGTGGCTTGTGGTTTGTGTGTGGTTGGTATAGTGCAGGTCCGGGTTGGTGGCGTGTGGTTTGTGTGTGGTTGGTATAGTGCAGGTCCGGGTTGGTGGCGTGTGGTTTGTGTACAGTTGGTATAGTGCAGGTCCGGGTTGGTGGCGTGTGGTTTGTGTACAGTTGGTATAGTGCAGGTCCGGGTTGGTGGCGTGTGGTTTGTGTACAGTTGGTATAGTGCAGGTCCGGGTTGGTGGCGTGTGGTTTGTGTGTGGTTGGTATAGTGCAGGTCCGTGTTGGTGGCGTGTGGTTTGTGTGTGGTTGGTATAGTGCAGGTCCGGGTTGGTGGCGTGTGGTTTGTGTACAGTTGGTATAGTGCAGGTCCGTGTTGGTGGCGTGTGGTTTGTGTGTGGTTGGTATAGTGCAGGTCCGGGTTGGTGGCGTGTGGTTTGTGTGTGGTTGGTACAGTGCAGGTCCGGGTTGGTGGCGTGTGGTTTGTGTACAGTTGGTATAGTGCAGGTCCGGGTTGGTGGCGTGTGGTTTGTGTACAGTTGGTATAGTGCAGGTCCGTGTTGGTGGTGTGTGGTTTGTGTGTGGTTGGTATAGTGCAGGTCCGGGTTGGTGGCGTGTGGTTTGTGTGTGGTTGGTATAGTATAGGTCCGGGTTGGTGGCGTGTGGTTTGTGTGTGGTTGGTATAGTGCAGGTCCGGGTTGGTGGCGTGTGGTTTGTGTGTGGTTGGTATAGTGCAGGTCCGTGTTGGTGGCGTGTGGTTGGTATAGTGCAGGTCCGTGTTGGTGGTGTGTGGTTTGTGTGTATCTGGTGTGTGTGTCGACTAGGGGACGGCCAGGTAGTGCCCACTGCCCAGGCAGTGCCCCAGCCTAATGACAACATCCAGGTAGGTGTTGGTAGTGTGTTGGTAGTGTTGGTTGTGTGTGAATTTGGTAGAGAGCAAGTCCGTGTTGGTGGTGTGTGACCACCAGGGTGTATTTTGGTGTGTACGTCCCGCTGTGTGCTTTCTGATAGTGCCCACTCCTCAGGAAGTGCCCCAGCCTAATAACAACCTCCAGGTAGGTGTTAGTATTGTGTTGGTGGTGTTGGTGGTGTGTGAATTTGGTAGAGAGCAAGTCCGTGTTGGTGGTGTGTGACCACCAGGGTGTAGCTTGGTGTGTACGTCCCGCTGTGTGCTTTCTGATAGTGCCCACTCCTCAGGAAGTGCCCCAGCCTAATGACAACATCCAGGTAGGTGTTGGTAGTGTTGGCGGTGTGTGAATTTGGTAGAGAGCAAGTCCGTGTTGGTGGTGTGTGACCACCAGGGTGTAGCTTGGTGTGTACGTCCCGCTGTGTGCTTTCTGATAGTGCCCACTGCCCAGGAAGTGCCCCAGCCTAATGACAACCTCCAGGTAGTTGTTAGTATTGTGTTGGTGGTGTTGGTGGTGTGTGAATTTGGTAGAGAGCAAGTCCGTGTTGGTGGTGTGTGACCACCAAGGTGTAGCTTGGTGTGTGCGTCCCCCAGTGTTCTTTCAGATAGTGCCCACTGCCCAGGCAGTGCCCCATCCCAATGGCAACATCCAGGTAGGTGTTGGTGGTTCGTGTGTGGTTGGTAGAGTGCAGGTCTGTGTTGGTGGTGTGTTTTTAGTGTGTATCTGGTGTGTGTGGATGGTTGAGTGTAGGTTGATGTTGGTGGTGTGCAGGTTGTGTGTATCCAGGGTGTAGCTTGGTGTGTGTCCTCTAGGGGGATGCCAGGTAGTAGCGCCCACTGCCCAGGCAGTGCCCCAGCTTACCTACAACATCCAGGTTAGTGTTGGTGGTGTATTGTTTTTGTGTGGTTGGTATTGTGTAGGTTTGTGTTGGTGGTGTGTGGTTTGTGTGGTTGGTATTGTGTTGGTGGTGTGTGGTTTGTGTGGTTGGTATTGTGTAGGTTTGTGTTGGTGGTGTGTGGTTTGTGTGCATATGGTGTGTGACCACGAGGCAGAGACTGAGCCTAAACCCAAAACGCTAAATCCCAAACCCTAACCCCCCAAACCCTATACCCTGTCTGCAGACCGTTGCTTCTTTCGTCCTCTCTGCACTCTACACATATCCCCTTTTACAAATGTGGGCAAATGTTGATCACTACACCCATATACATATCCCCTCTTTCAGATTTTAACAAAATTTGATCACATAACTACACACACACACACACACACACACATGAATCACAGCTGCATAGTACACACACACACACACACACACATGTCCCCTCTCTGCACTCTTCTTCGCAAATACGGCCGAGTTGGGTGTGGCTGCAAACCTAAAGAACCCTAAACTTTGACCCGTACTGTCAGCCCCAAACCCTAGACCCCCTCCAAAACTCACAACACTAAATCCCAAACCCCCAAACTCTTGACCCCCCCAAAACCCAAAACGCTAAATCTGAAACCCTATACCCTATACCCTATACCCCATACCCTGTCTGCAGACCGTTGCTTCTTTCTTCCTCTCCGCACTCTATTTCTTTACCACGGCCGAGTTGGGTGTGGCTGCTTACCTAAAGAACCCCAAACTTGGGCCCATACTCTCAGCCCTCAAACCCTAGACCCCCCCCCCCCCCCCCCAAAACCCAAAACGCTAAATCCCAAAGCCTATACCCTATACCCTGTCTGCAGACCGTTGCTTCTTTCGTCCCCTCTGCACTCTTCTTCGTAACTACGGCCGAGTTGGGTGTGGCTGCCTACGTAAATAACCCCAAACTTTGACCCGCACTGTCAGCCCCCAAACCCTAGACCCCCCCAAAAACCAAAACTGTAAGTCCCCAACCCTAACCCCCAAAACCTTATACCCTGTCTGCAGACCGTTGCTTCTTTTGTCCTCTCTGCACTCTTCTTCTTTACTACGGCCGAGTTGGGTGTGGCTGCAAACGTTACCAAGCTGCCCAAGGAGGCCCTGGACTGGATGGCTGACCCTGCCAATGTTGACAGTACTATGGTAGGTGACGTGTGTGTTTGCGGGTGTGTGTGTGGGTGGGGAGTTACGTGGGGGGGGTGGACTGGATGGCCGACCCTGCCAACGTTGACAGTACTATGGTAGGTGACGTGTGTGGGTGTTAGCGTGGGTGTGTGGGTGGGGGTGGGGAGGTAGGTGGGGGGGATGGCTGACCCTGCCAACGTTGGCAGTAGTGCGGTGGGTGACGAGTGTGGGGGTGTTTGTGTGGGTGTGTGGGTGTGAGTGGGGAGGTATGTGGGGGGTATGGCTGACCCTGCCAACTTTGGCAGTAGTGGGGTGAGTGACTAGTCGTGCGTGGGTGTTAGTATGTGGGTTTGGGTGAGTAGTTGGAGAGGTGGGTAGGTGTGTGTGTGGATATGGGGGGCACCTGCAAACTTGGACAGTAATGCAGTGGGTGACAACACCAACAGTGTGTGTTCACTAACTGTCGCATCCCTCTGGTGCACAGGGCCCCCCTGGCCTTGACACATGAGGCGCCTCCATCATCTTCAGCACCCGCGGTGCCAGTCATTCCTCCACCTACCATTCGCGTTACCCACACATTATCATTATCAGCACCATGTAACACCACCCCCAACAGAATGTGTTCACTAACTGTCGTATCCCTACGTTGCGTAGATCCCCCCAGGCCTTGCGACATGGGACGCCTCCACCATCTTCAGCACCGCGTTGCCAATCATAGGCGGTACCCCACCTGCAATCGGCATTACCCTTGCATTATCAGCACCATGTAGCACCACCCCCAACAGTGTGTGTTCACTAACCAGTGTATCCCTCCGTTGCACAGCTCCCCCCTGGCCTAGAGACATAGCACAGCCTTGCTGATCACAGCCTCCCTCCTGGCCATTGGTGTTACCCTCGCGTTATCATTATCAGCACCTTTGTACCCCCACCCCCACCCCCACCCCAACAGTGTGTGTTCACTAACCGTTGTCCCCCGAGCTTTGAGAAATGGACGCCTCCACCATCTTCAGCTCAACTGGTCCAATCATCAGCATAATCAGCGCCATGTATTGTACAGTACATCAACATCTCCACCACTATACACCACCACCACCACCACCACCCTACCGCCACCATCACCACTATCATCACCTAAATTCACGAACTGTCATATTCCCTACGTTGCACAGACCCCGCCCCCCCCCCCGGCATAGATACATTTGACGGAGCCACCATCTTAACCACCGCAGTTCCAATCAGTCCCTCCCACTTGGCATTGGCGTTACCACACGCATTATCATTATCAAGCACCTTGTAGCCCCCCCCCCAACAGTGCATGTTCACTAACCAGTGCATCCCTATGTTGCCCAGACCCCCCCCGGCATAGATACATTTGACGGCGCCACCATCTTCACCACCGCGGTGCCGCTCATTGCGTCCCTGCTGGCCATTGGCATTACCCACGAGATTGGGCACCGCATTGCAGCCAAGATGAAGGGAGTCAAGCTGGGCCCTACGTTCTTCATCCCCAACTTGCAGGTGACACATGGTCGGGTGGGATGGGGTAGGACGTGGTAGTTTCATGTGGTATGATGGATGGTAGAGACAATATTGGATGGTATGGGACGAGATTGGGCACCGCATTGCAGCCAAGATGAAGGGAGTCAAGCTGGGCCCCACGTTCTTCATTCCCAACGTGCAGGTGACACATGGTTGGGTGGGATGGGGTAGGACGTGGTAGTTTCATGTGGTATGATGGATGGTAGAGACAATATTGGATGGTATGGGACGAGATTGGGCACTGCATTGCAGCCAAGATGAAGGGAGTCAAGCTGGGCCCCACGTTCTTCATTCCCAACGTGCAGGTACGTTGTATATGAATGATGATGATGAATGCATATTTCTAGGGACCGGCAAATCATATGATGCTGACCAAAGACGAGTATGATATCAAATGATATCATACAAATATCATATGATTTAATATCATATGATATGATGCCTTGGGGCAAAGTTACCTAGTCAGACCGCCGGAATCATATGACATCATACGATGACATGATATCATATTGCCTATCCCTACATATTTCCTGTTGCCCTGCCTGACTCCAAATGTGAACGGTTGTGGTTCCCAATTCTGTCAGGGTGGGGTGGGCCATTGGCATTACCCACGAGATTGCAGCCAAGGTCAAGGGGTCAAGCTGGGGCCCTGCATTTGTTCTCCCGAGCTGCAGGTGACACATGTGGGGTGGGAACAGGGTGGGATGCATGGGGTAGGGCGTGGTATAAGGTGAGGTGAGTTGTTGTGTCGAGGAAGTCAAGCTGGGCCCTGCATTGTTCATCCCCGAGCTGCAGGTGACACATGGTGGGGTGGGACAGGGTGGGATGGCATGGGGTAGGGCGTGGTATAAGGTGAGGTGAGTTGGTTGTGGTCGAGGAAGTCAAGCTGGGCCCTGCATTGTTCATCCCCGACCTGCAGGTGACACATGGTGGGGTGGGACAGGGTGGGATGGCATGGGGTAGGGCGTGGTATAAGGTGAGGTGAGTTGGTTGTGGTCGAGGAAGTCAAGCTGGGCCCTGCATTGTGCATCCCCAACTTGCATGTGGCACATGGTCGGGAGGCATGGGGTAGGACGTGATAGTTTGATGTGCTATGATGTACGGTTGAGACAACATTGGATGGGATTGGACATATTGGGCATTGAATTGCAGCCCAGGCAAAGGGGGTGGAGCTGGGCCCTTCATTCTTATCCACCACACACACACACACACGCACGCACGCAAGCCAATCCCCAATGGGCGCCTAAACACGACCCCCGGCTTCTTTCAGTGATCTCAGAGGCGCAGGTTCCCTCCAAAACCACCACCACCAATCTATCCCCTATTCCCGCACGTAAGCACCAATCGAAAACAACGAAAAACACACACACACACACCACACAACACAAATCCCTCAAATGGGGCCCTACAATCAATACAGCACCACCACCAACTGTATCCTCATTCCTGCATGTAGTAGCACAAACGAAATAACACTACACACACGCCACAATCCCAACCGTCTGTTTGCAGATCGGTTCTTATGGAGCCATCACGCAATTCAATATCAAGTTCTGAAGGATATTGAAATGAGCCCTATACTCCCCCCCC